>JAHLJT010004473.1:0-108044 GCA_031308135.1 Acheta domesticus
TTTGCAGTTCGTGCACCATTTTTATTCAAGAAACATTTTTCACACACTTCCTCTAGTGAATTCTCTTTGTTGAATTTAACCTTTCTTATAGTGCTATCACATTTATTTTCACTTTTGACAGGTAGTTTGGCATAAAGCAGTTGGTGTAAATGTAATCATAGGAAAAACACTGCATTAAGAATTTTACACCATAAATGCCTGCATAGAACTAAATTTCAAGTAAAATATTCAAAACCCATACACAAATTCATTTGTCATAACCATTTTGAAAGGCCCTGAATCCACTTTTAGAACCTGAATTTAGAAACAAAATGAATTTCTTAAAAAATTTAATTTATTTTTCTAGAAATTTTACGAGGATTCTGGATGGTTCTCAGGGGAAAATTTTCACGAAGAGAATCCTTACGAAGGGAGTTTCTTCTTATGAAACTGTGTGCATAGATAGGTGCAGGCATCAGAGTTCTGTGTAGAGTTTTTTTAGATAGTTCTTATATGTGTTCTGATATTTCGATTAACGGTAAAACTTTGCAAGATCGTGCACCATTTTTCATTCAAGAAACATTTTACACACACTTCCTCTAATGAATTTTCTTTGTTGAATTTAACCTTTCTTATAGTGCTATCACATGTATTTTCACTTTTGACAGGTAGTTTGGCATAAAACAGTTGGTGTTAATGTAGTCATAGGAAACTTTGCATTAAGAGTTTTACACCAATAAATGCCTGCATAGATGTAACTTCAAGTAAAATATTCCAAACCTATACACAAATTCATTTGTCACAACCATTTTGAAAGATCCTGAATCCACTTTTAGAGCCTGAATTGAGAAAAAAAAACAATTTCTTAAAAAAATTAATTTTACTTTTCCAGAAATTTTACAGGTTTCTGGATTGTTCTCAGGAGAAAATTTTCAGTCAATACATCAGATAAAATCCCTAGTGTAGCCTAAATACGTTGCTAAAAGTCCGCTTACAATGATTGTTCGAAGAGAAGATTTCCAATACCAAAACATTGTGCATTTATTAAGAAAACTTTTGAGATATCGAAAAACGCATTATTAGCTGCAGAAACGGCTAAAAACACAATTTCAAGAAAACTGAGTTAAATACCTCTTATACCAAGCTGATCTTGCACTCACGAAGAGAGTTCCACTTATAAAACTGTATGCATAAACAGGTGCAGGCATCAGAGTTTTGTGGAAACCTTTCTAGAAATTTCTTATAGGTTCTGATATATCTACAAAAGTTAAAATTTCTCAAGTTCGTGCACCCTTGTTGATTCCAGAGACTTTCGTCACACACTTCCTCAAGAGAATTATCATTGTTGAATTGTACGTTTTTTATAGTGCTTTCACATGTATGTTCACTTTTGACAGGTAGTTTGGTATAAAGCAGTTGGTGGAAATGTAGTCATAGGAAACTGCATTAAGTAATTTACAACTATAAAAGCCTGCATAGAACTAATTTCAAGTAAAATATTTCAATCCTATACACATATTCATTAGTCATAACCATTTTGAAAGACCGTGAATCCACTTTTAGAGCATGAATTTAGACACAAAAAAAATGTCTTAAAAAAATTTATTTAATTTTTCCAGAATTTTTACAGGTTTCTGGATTGTTCTCAGAAGAAAATTTTCAGTCATGACATTAGATAAAAGCGCTAGTGAAACCTAAATACTTTGCTAAAAGGGCGTTTACAATGATTGTTCGAAGAGAAATTTCCAATACCAAAACAAGAGCATTTATTAAGAAAACTTCTGAGATATCGAAAAAACGCACTATTAGATGCAGAAACCGCTAAAAACACTATTTCAAGAAAACTGAGTTAAATACATCTAATACCAAGCTGATCTTGCACTCACGAAGAGAGTTCCACTTATAAAACTGTATGCATAAACAGGTGCAGGCATCAGAGTTTTCTGGAAAACTTTCTAGACATTTCTTATAGGTTCTTATATATCCACAAAAGTTAAAACTTCTCAAATTCGTGCCCCCTTGTTGATTCCAGAGAAATTCTTCACACACTTCCTCAAGAGAATTATCTTTGTTGAAATTTACGTTTCTTATAGTGCTTTCACATGTATGTTCACTTTTGACAGGTAGTTTGGCATAAAGCAGTTGGTGTAAATGTAGTCATAGGAAACTTAGCATTAAGAGTTTTACACCTATAAATGCCTGCATAGAACTAAATTTCAAGTAAAATATTTCAATCCTATACACAAATTCATTTGCCATTACCATTTTGAATGACCCTGAATCCACTTTTAGAACCTGAATTTAGAAACATAATCAATTTCTTAAATAAATTAAATTAATTTTTCCAGAAATTTTACAGGATTCTTGATGGTTCTCAGGAGAAAATTTTCAGGAAGAGAAATGTCACGAAGAGAGTTCCCCTCATGAAACTGTGTGCATAGATAGGTGCAGGCATCAGAGTTGTGTGTAGAGTTTTTTAGATAGTTCTTATATGAGTTCTGATATTTCGATTAACAGTAAAACTTTGCAAGATCGTTCACCATTTTTCATTCAAGAAACATTCTTCACCCACTTCCTCTATTGAATTGTCTTTGTTGAATTTAACCTTTCTTATAGTGCTATCACATGTATTTTCACTTTTGACAGGTAGTTTGGCATAGAGCAGTTGGTGTAAATGTAGTCATAGGAAACTTTGCATTAAGAGTTTTACACCTATAAATGCCTGCATAGAACTAAATTTCAAGTAAAATTTTCAAACCTATACACAAATTCATTTGTCATAACCATTTTGAAAGATCCTGAATCCACTTTTAGAGCCTGAATTGAGAAAAAAAAAACAATTTCTTAAAAAAATTAATTTAATTTTCCAGAAATTTTACAGGTTTCTGGATTGTTCTCGGGAGAAAATTTTCAGTCAATACAAAAGATAAAAGCGCAAGTGAAGCCTAAATACGTTGCTAAATGTCCGTTTACAATGATTGTTCGAAGAGAAGATTTCCAATACCAAAACATTGTGCATTTATTAAGAAAACTTCTGAGATATCGAAAAACGCATTATTAGCTGCTGAAACGGCTAAAAACACTATTTCAATAAAACTTAGTTATATACTTCTTATACCAAGCTGATCTTGCACTCACGAAGAGAGTTCCACTTATAAAACTGTATGCATAAACAGGTGCAGGCATCAGAGTTTTCTGGAAACCTTTCTAGACATTTCTTATACGTTCTGATATATCTATAAAAGTTAAAATTTTTCAAGTTCGTGCACCCTTGTTGATTCCAGAGACATTCGTCACACACTTAAAGAGAATTATCATTGTTGAATTTTACGTTTTTTATAGTGCTTTCACATGTAGGTTCACTTTTGATAGGTAGTTTGGCATAAAGCAGTTGGTGTAATTGTAGTCATAGGAAACTTTGCATTAAGAGTTTTACACCTATAAATGCCTGCATAGAACTAAATTTCAAGTAAAATATTTCAATCCTATACACAAATTCATTTGTCATAACTATTTTGAAAGATCCTGAATCCAATTTTAGATCCTAAATTTAGAAACAAAAACAACTTCTTAAAAATTTAATTTAATTTTTCCAGAATTTTTAGTTTTCTGGGAAGTTCTCGGGAGAAAATTTTCAGTCATGACATTAGATATAAGCGCTAGGTAACACAATTTTTGAAAAAATTAAATTAAATTTTTTTTAATGTTTTATAGGTTTAAATGATTGCTCTCACGAGATAATATCCAACCATGACATTCGATAAATTATTTAGTGTAACTGAATAGTTGTGTATCAGAATGAAACGAACTCTATAAAACAACAGTTTATTTTACATCGCTTACAATACACGCTTACAATACACTTGGAAAAACCTGGCGGTTTTCAGCGGTTTACAAGTATCGTAATCGAATGGGCGATGTTGCTTCCGAAGGTGTTTCCCACGGTGGCGACAATGCTATCCGGCGAAGTGTGAATTCGGCAACCCTACCCGACAATCCCTGCTTGGCGGCGTTATTAGAGTAGCCAGAGCAAACGGCGGCGTGGCCTCGGCTATATGTAGCTGCGTCCGTAAACCGCAAGGCCAGCCAGGCGGGATAAAAGTGCTGATCCGAAAGCTGGTGGCCGGGAACGAGCGCGTGGCCTTACTACACGCAGTAATGCGGCGTGGTCACGGAGCGGACCTGCCGAAAGCACTCCGTACCAGAAAAAAGCGAAGTCCAGCCTCATTTCACGACAGCGAACTAGAAACCAAGCAGAGTCTTCATTCAGCCTTCACCCAGAAACCGTAAACCAGGATCATATAGGGACACAGCCGGACGTAAAGAACATTGTACCCAGTTACCACAATATCTACGACGACGTTACTCGCTTGCTCTACCTTCCCTTGCCCGCTGCCCGCCACCTGTGCTTGCCCTTCTTTGTGCTGTGGTATTGCTCCGCCAAAATGTGACCGAGAACTAATTTTCCCGGGTGGCGCAGACACGTAAATGCGCACTGATGCGCGCTACATAGCGCGCCTTAATTATCATTCACGATGGGATACAGCACGTGTATGCTTGGGTAAGATTTTTTCTACTGTACGTGTTGGTACACTTTAATTCGAAAAGTGGTTTCACGCCGATGTTTAGTCCTGACAGGTAGTTTGTAACAACGCAGTTGGTGTATGGGTAGACATTGGGTACTTTGTGTTAAGAATTTCATACCTACAAAGGACTACATAAAAAATATTTTCAAGTTAAAGTTTAAGACCCTTAAAATCAATTCATTTCTTATAAACATTCTGTCATATCCTAAACCCACATTCAGGGCCTGACATTAGAAATCAACACAATATTATTAAAATTATATTTTATTTTTCCAGAATTTTTAGAGGTTTCTGCGATTAATCTCAGAAGAACATTTTCAGCAATTACATTAGATAAAATCGCTTGTGACGCCTAAATACTTTGCTAAAAGTCCGTTTACAAAGATTGTTCGAAGAGAAGATTTCCAATACCAAAACATTGTGCATTTTCTAAGAAAACTACTGAGATATCGAAAAACGCATTATTAGCTGCTGAAACGGCTAGAAACACTATTTCAATAAAACTGAGTTAAATACATCTTTTACTAATGTGATCTTCCACTCAAGAAGAGAGTTCCACTAATAAAACTGTATGCATAAACAGGTGCAGGCATCAGAGTTTTCTGGAAACCTTTCTAGACATTTCTTATACGTTCTGATATATCTATAAAAGTTAAAATTTCTCAAGTTCGTGCACCCTTGTTGATTCCAGAGACATTCGTCACACACTTCCTCAAGAGAATTGTCTTTGTTAAATTTTACGTTTCTTATAGTGCTTTCACATGTATGTTCACTTTTGGCAGGTAGTTTAGTATAAAGCATTTGGTGGAAATGTAGTCATAAGAAACTGCATTAAGTAATTTACACCTATAAAAGCCTGCATAGAACTAATTTCAAGTAAAATATTTCAATCCTATACACAAATTCATTTGTCATAACCATTTTGAAAGATCGTGAATCCACTTTTAGAGCATGAATTTAGACACAAAAAAATGTCTTAAAAAAATTAATTTAATTTTTCCAGAATTTTTACAGGTTTCTGGATTGTTCTCAGAAGAAAAATTTGTCATGACATTAGATAAAAGCGCTAGTGAAAGCTAAATAATTTGCTAAAAGTTCGTTTACAATGATTGTTCGAAGAGAAGATTTCCAATACCAAAACAAGAGCATTTATTAAGAAAACTTCTGAGATATCGAAAAACGCACTATTAGATGCAGAAACCGCTAAAAACACTATTTCAAGAAAACTGAGTTAAATACATCTAATACCAAGCTGATCTTGCACTCACGAAGAGAGTTCCACTTATAAAACTGTATGCATAAACAGGTGCAGGCATCAGAGTTTTCTGGAAAACTTTCTAGACATTTCTTATAGGTTCTTATATATCTACAAAAGTTAAAACTTCTCAAATTCGTGCCCCCTTGTTGATTCCAGAGAAATTCTTCACACACTTCCTCAAGAGAATTATCTTTGTTGAAATTTACGTTTCTTATAGTGCTTTCACATGTATGTTCACTTTTGACAGGTAGTTTGGCATAAAGCAGTTGGTGTAAATGTAGTCATAGGAAACTTAGCATTAAGAGTTTTACACCTATAAATGCCTGCATAGAACTAAATTTCAAGTAAAATATTTCAATCCTATACACAAATTCATTTGCCATTACCATTTTGAAAGACCCTGAATCCACTTTTAGAACCTGAATTTAGAAACATAATCAATTTCTTAAATAAATTAAATTAATTTTTCCAGAAATTTTACAGGATTCTTGATGGTTCTCAGGAGAAAATTTTCAGGAAGAGAAATGTCACGAAGAGAGTTCCCCTCATGAAACTGTGTGCATAGATAGGTGCAGGCATCAGAGTTGTGTGTAGAGTTTTTTAGATAGTTCTTATATGAGTTCTGATATTTCGATTAACAGTAAAACTTTGCAAGATCGTTCACCATTTTTCATTCAAGAAACATTCTTCACACACTTCCTCTATTGAATTGTCTTTGTTGAATTTAACCTTTCTTATAGTGCTATCACATGTATTTTCACTTTTGACAGGTAGTTTGGCATAGTGCAGTTGGTGTAAATGTAGTCATAGGAAACTTTGCATTAAGAGTTTTACACCTATAAATGCCTGCATAGAACTAAATTTCAAGTAAAATTTTCAAAACCTATACACAAATTCATTTGTCATAACCATTTTGAAAGATCCTGAATCCACTTTTAGAGCCTGAATTGAGAAAAAAAAACAATTTCTTAAAAAAATTAATTTAATTTTCCAGAAATTTTACAGGTTTCTGGATTGTTCTCGGGAGAAAATTTTCAGTCAATACAAAAGATAAAAGCGCAAGTGAAGCCTAAATACGTTGCTAAAAGTCCGTTTACAATGATTGTTCGAAGAGAAGATTTCCAATACCAAAACATTGTGCATTTATTAAGAAAACTTCTGAGATATCGAAAAACGCATTATTAGCTGCAGAAACGGCTAAAAACACTATTTCAAGAAAACCGAGTTAAATACTTCTTATACCAAGCTGATCTTGCACTCACGAAGAGAGTTCCACTTATAAAACTGTATGCATAAACAGCACCTGTTCTGGATCCAGCATCAGAGATTTCTGGAAAACTTTCTAGACATATCTTATAGGTTCTTATATATCTACAAAAGTTAAAACTTCTCAAATTCGTGCACCCTTGTTGATTCCACAGAAATTCGTCACACACTTCCTCAAGAGAATTATCTTTGTTGAAATTTGCGTTTCTTATAGTGCTTTCACATGTATGTTCACTTTTGACAGGTAGTTTGGCATAAAGCAGTTGGTGTAATTGTAGTCATAGGAAACTTTGCATTAAGAGTTTTACACCTCTAAATGCCTGCATAGAACTAAATTTCAAGTAAAATATTCAAAACCTATACACAAATTCTTTTGTCATAACCATTTTTGAAGATCCTGAATTCACTTTTAGAGCCGGAATTTAGAAACAAAAACAATTTCCTAAAAAAATTAATTTAACTTTTCCAGAAATTTTACAGGTTTCTAGATTGTTCTCAGGAGAAAATTTTCAGTCAATACATAAGATAAAAGCGTTAGTGATGGCTAAATACGTTGCTAAAAGTCCGTTTACAATGATTGTTCGAAGAGAAGATTTCCAATACCAAAACATTGTGCATTTATTAAGAAAACTTCTGAGATATCGAAAAACGCATTATTAGCTGCTGAAACGGCTAAAAACACTATTTCAAGAAAACTGAGTTAAATACTTCTTATTCCAAGCTGATCTTGCAATCACGAAGAGAGTTCCACTTATAAAACTGTATGCATAAACAGGTGCAGGCATCAGAGTTTTCTTGAAACCTTTCTAGACATTACTTACAGGTTCTGATATATCTACAAAAGTTAAAATTTCTCAAGTTCGTGCACCCTTGTTGATTCCAGAGACATTCGTCACACACTTCCTCAAGAGAATTGTCTTTGTTGAATTTTACGTTTCTTATAGTGCGCTTCATGGATGTTCACTTTTGACAGGTAGTTTGGTATAAAGCAGTTGGTGTAAGTGTAGTCATAGGAAACTTTGCATTACGAGTTTTACACCTATAAAAGCCTGCATAGAACTAAATTTCAAGTATAATATTTCAATCCTATACACAAATTCATTTGTCATAACCATTTTGAAAGACCCTGAAACCACTTTTAGAACCTGAATTTAGAAACAAAATCAATTTCTTAAAAAAATTAAATTAATTTTTCCAGAAATTTTACAGGATTCTGGATGGTTCTCAGGAGAAAATTTTCACGAAGAGAATTGTCACGAAGAGAGTTCCTCTCATGAAACTGTGTGCATAGGTGCAGGCATCAGAGTTGTGTGTAGAGTTTTTTAGATAGTTCTTTTATGTGTTCTGATATTTCGATTAACGGTAAAACTTTGCAAGATCGTGCACCATTTTTCATTCAAGAAACATTCTTCACACACTTCCTCTAGTGAATTGTCTTTGTTGAATTTAACCTTTCTTATAGTGCTATCACATGTATTTTCACTTTTGACAGGTAGTTTGGTATAAAGCAGTTGGTGTATATGTAGTCATAGGAAACTTAGCATTAAGAGTTTTACACCTATAAATGCCTGCATAGAACTAAATTTCAAGTAAAATATTCAAAACCTATACACAAATTCATTTGTCATAACCATTTTGAAAGATCCTGAATCCACTTTTAGGGCATGAATTGGGAAAAAAAACAATTTCTTAAAAAAATTATTTTACTTTTCCAGGAATTTTACAGGTTTTTTTTTAAATTTATTTATTTTAGGTCGCTTTTAAACTGCTCGGGTCATAAGCGACCACAGTAATACACAAGTATACTAGTCACATATTTGGATACATAAAATACATAGAAGCAATACATGCAATACATTACATACTTGACACAATAATGCAACCTCATATGAACCAGTTGTTAACTGTTTGAATCAATGTAAAGATCGATTGTATCCCTAGGAAATTAATACTCAATTTCAGAGTCCATATTAGCTTCATAGTTGGATTCAGTTTATGTTGCTGGAAAGTACAATAAAATTTAAAGGAAAAATTTAAATTTAGATTACATAACTTTCATGTTTTTAAATAGATCCCTAAGTTACTATTAATTCCCAGTACAATGCTCTAATTTGTACTTCTGTGGGTTTAAGTGGTCATTTCATCTATCAATTTGCCCGTTGGACAGAATTATACATAGAGGTATTTAAATTCAGTACACAGAATAGCAAATGTCATTTACAATATGTCAAAGTACATATACATAGACTTACATATACATATATACAGATACATACATATAATAAACATATACATACATATACATTCACATTCAACACATACACATATATATATATTCATATCCACAATTAAGTAAATAAGACCCTTACTTGGTATCCCATTCATTTCACTATGCGGTTCTATATTAGTTTGTCAAATTCCGTTACTTTTAAATATTTGATAATTTGATCACACTTCTCTATGGTATTAAGAAGGTCTAATAAATTGCCATTGATTTTCATTGCTGTTCTTTGACTGTTGGTTTGTGGGCATTCAAGTAGCAGATGTGGGGAAGAAATTCTAGCTCCACACTTGGGACATTGTTCTGGATCGGATTTTTTTATAAGATGTCCATGACTGGCTTTGAAATGACCTATTCTGAGTCTGGTGATAGTAACCTGATTATTCCTGTTAACCAACTTATGTGGAAATGGAGATTCATTTATTGATCTCCTAACAAGATGCAGTTTAGAGGTTATGTTCTTCCATTGTGTGTCCCAGTATTTAACTATTTGAGATTTAAAAAGCTTTTTAATATCTTCATATGAACCATAAGCATTATTGTCAATATTTGGTAATTTTGTTGCTCTTTTTGCGGCTTCATCTGCTTTTTCATTACCTATAATGCCTTTGTGGGAAGGAATCCAGGTAAGAACTATTTGATTTCCTGCCTCATGGTGATCATACAGTAGTTTTTGTATTTTTTGTATATAGATATTCTTTGTATATCTATTATTTATGGCTCTCAATGAGGACAGGGAATCAGAGAAGATAAGTATGTTTGGATTTACTTTATTTGCAGAAATGGTTTCAATAATTTTTAGGATTGCCCAAGCTTCACAGGAATAAATTGAATAGAAATCAGGTAGTCGAAATACTTCTTCAGTACCCTCTGTGGTTGAAATTATGGCACAACCGCATTTACCATTACATTTTGACCCATCTGTGTAGATCTTTAAGTGATTATTGAATTTTTCTTCATATTCAGCAATAAATGGGAGAAGAAGGGTCTCAGATTGTGAGAAGGTGTGTGGAAGTTGATTAAACTCAAGATTTATGGTGGGATTGAATAAGTGCCATGGGGGGATGGGGTGATAGCTTCTTGGGAATATGAGGGGTTTATTTATATTTAGAGCGTTAAGGTATAAGGAAAGTCTTTCTCTCAGAGGCTTGGGAAAATTTGGATGTACATTATACATTTCTGTTTTAGGGGAGTTGAAGATATATGCGTTTGTTTGGTTTGGAGGTATGCTGAATGTTGCATATGCATACTTTAAACATTGAAGCTTTCTTCGCAATTCCAGTGGCATGAGACCTGCCTCTGCTAGAAGGCTGGTACACGGACTAGTTCTGAAGGCTCCTAAGCTTATGCGACATGCACTGTGGATAATGGGATCCAAAGTGTTCAGTAGTGTTTTGGCTGCTGCGCTATACACCACTGACCCATAATCGAGTTTAGATTGTATTAGGGCTTTATAAATTTTTATTAGAGAATCAGACTGGGCTCCCCATTTTTTACATGCTAGCATTTATATGATATTCAGTCTGTTTTTGCAATCTGTTTTTAGAGCTGCAACATGATGTTTCCATGTATGTTTGGCATCAAACACTAATCCAAGGATTTTACAGGTATTTGATCTTCTTATTTCTTTATTCCCAATTTCCAATGTAATTTTTGCATTCTGTTCATGGGATCTTCTGGTAAATACTATGAATTCAGATTTAGTTTTGGAAATAATAAATCCTGTAGAACTGGCCCAATTGTCAATTTTATTTAATGTTTCTTGGATTATTTTAGCAGTTAACTGAATATTTTTTCCAGTGCACAGAAGGGTGATATCATCTGCAAATAAAAATATTTTAGTTGGGCCTTTTACTAATGTACTGACTTCATTGACAGTTATGAGAAAAAGGAGAACACTAAGTACTGACCCTTGTGGAAGTCCATTGATCATTTCTACAGCTTTCGATGTTTTTTCTTGTAATCTTACTTTGAGATATCTGTGACTTAAGAAATTATTTATTAAAGCTAGTGTATTACCTTTTATTTCCATATCAGAAAGGATATTTAGGAGTCTTTTTTTATATACCATCTCGTATGCTTTTTCAATGTCTAAAGAGACTATAATAGCATGTTGATTTGTAGCTAAGGCGTCACATATTTCTGTGTCTATACTGACTAAATGATCATTTGTTGACCGGAGTGATCTGAAGCCACTTTGATACTGTGATATCAGATTTTTCTCTTCCAGGGTCCATCTCAATCGATTGTTAACCATTTCCTCTAGTATCTTGCATATATTACAGGTTAACGAAATGGGACGAAAGTTCACTGGGTTTGAATGGTCTTTAAGAGGTTTAGGGAAAGGAATTACGATGGCTTCTCTCCATTGGTTAGGAAGGGTATGGGTTGTCCAAATACTATTGTATATTTGTAAAAGATATTTTAATCCATTCTCTGGGAGATTCTTAAGAAAACTGTTTGGTATGTCGTCCGGCCCTGGTGCTGAATTTTTGCTCTTGTTTAGTACATAGCTAAGCTCATGCATGTGGAATGGTTGGTTATACTGATCCTCATTGTTTTCTAATAGTTCTTTGTTGAGTTCCAAGTAGGGGGTAGAAGACAAGTTTCTGGATTACAGGTTTCTGGATTGTTCTCAGGAGAAAATTTTCAGTCAATACATAAGATAAAAGCGCAAGTGACGCCTAAATACGTTGCTAAAAGTCCGTTTACAATGATTGTTCGAAGAGAAGATTTCCAATACCAAAACATTGTGCATTTATTAAGAAAACGTCTGAGATATCGAAAAACGCATTATTAGCGGCTGAAACGGCTAAAAACACTATTTCAAGAAAACTGAGTTAAAAAATTAATTTATTATATAGTGAATTGTCTTTGTTGAATTTAACCTTTCTTATAGTGCTTTCACATGTATTTTCACTTTTGACAGGTAGTTTGGTATAAAGCAGTAGGTGTAGTGTATTCATAGGAAACTTTGCATTAAGAGTTTTACACCTAAAAACCCTGCAAAGAACTAAATTTCAAGTAAAATATTCAAAACCTATACACAAATTCATTTGTCATCACCATTTTGAAAGATCCTGAATCCACTTTTAGAGCCTGAATTGGAAAAAAAAAACAATTTCTTAAAAAAATTAATTTAACTTTTCCAGAAATTTTACAGGTTTCTGGATTGTTCTCAGGAGAAAATTTTCAGTCAATACATCAGATAAAAGCGCAAGTGAAGCCTAAATACGTTGCTAAAAGTCCGTTTACAATGATTGTTCGAAGAGAAGATTTCCAATACCAAAACATTGTGCATTTATTAAGAAAACGTCTGAGATATCGAAAAACGCATTATTAGCTGCTGAAACGGCTAAAAACACTATTTCAAGAAAACTGAGTTAAATACTTCTTATACCAAGCTGATCTTGATCTCACGAAGAGAGTTCCACTTATAAAACTGTATGCATAAACAGGTGCAGGCATCAGAGTTTTCTTGAAACCTTTCTAGACATTACTTATAGGTTCTGATATATCTACAGAAGTTAAAATTTCTCAAGTTCGTGCACCCTTGTTGATTCCAGAGACATTCGTCACACACTTCCTCAAGAAAATTGTCTTTGTTGAATTTTAAGTTTCTTATAGTGCGCTTCATGGATGTTCCCTTTTGACTGGTAGTTTGGTATAAAGCAGTTGGTGTAAGTGTAGTCATAGGAAACTTTGCATTACGAGTTTTACACCTATAAATGCCTGCATAGATCTAATTTCAAGTATAATATTTCAATCCTATACACAAATTCATTTGTCATAACCATTTCGAAAGACCGTGAATCCACTTTTAAACCCTGAATTTAGAAACAAAATCAATTTCTTAAAAAAATTAAATTAATTTTTCAAGAAAATATACAGGATTCTGGATGGTTCTCAGGAGAAAATTTTCACGAAGAGAATTGTCACGAAGAGAGTTCCTCTCATGAAACTGTGTGTATAGGTGCAGGCGTCAGAGTTGTGTGTAGAGTATTTTAGATAGTTCTTATATGTGTTCTGATATTTCGATTAACTGTAAAACTTTGCAAGATCGTGCACCATTTTTCATTCAAGAAACATTCTTCACACACTTCCTCTAGTGAATTGTCTTTTTTGAATTTAACCTTTCTTATAGTGCTTTCACATGTATTTTCACTTTTGACAGGTAGTTTGGTATAAAGCAGTTGGTGTAGTGTAGTCATAGGAAACTTTGCATTAAGAGTTTTACACCTATAAAAGCCTGCATAGAACAAAATTTTAAGAATAATACTTCAATCCTATACACAAATTCATTTGCCATAACCATTTTGAAAGACCCCGAATCCACTATTAAAACCTGAATTTAGAAACAAAACAATTTCTTAAAAAAATTAATTTATTTTTCTAGACTTTTTACAGGATTCTGGATGGTTCTCAGGAGAAAATTTTCACGAAGAGAATTCCCCGGAAGAGAGTTCCTCTTATTAAATTGTGTGCTCAGATAAGTGCAGGCATCAGAGTTGTGTGTAGAGTTTTTTAGATAGTTATTTTATGTGTTCTAACATTTCGAATAACGGTAAAACTTTGCAAGTTCGTGCACCATTTTTTATTCAAGAAACATTTTTCACACACTTCCTCTAGTGAATTCTCTTTGTTGAATTTAACCTTTCTTATAGTGCTATCACATTTATTTTCACTTTTGACAGGTAGTTTGGCATAAAGCAGTTGGTGTAAATGTAATCATAGGAAACACTGCATTAAGAATTTTACACCAATAAATGCCTGCATAGAACTAAATTTCAAGTAAAATATTCAAAACCCATACACAAATTCATTGTCATAACCATTTTGAAAGGCCCTGAATCCACTTTTTAGAACCTGAATTTAGAAACAAAATGAATTTCTTAAAAAATTTAATTTATTTTTCTAGAAATTTTACAGGATTCTGGATGGTTCTCAGGGGAAAATTTTCACGAAGAGAATCCTTACGAAGGGAGTTTCTCTTATGAAACTGTGTGCATAGATAGGTGCAGGCATCAGAGTTCTGTGTAGAGTTTTTTAGATAGTTCTTATATGTGTTCTGATATTTCGATTAACGGTAAAACTTTGCAAGATCGTGCACCATTTTTCATTCAAGAAACATTTTACACACACTTCCTCTAATGAATTTTCTTTGTTGAATTTAACCTTTCTTATAGTGCTATCACATGTATTTTCACTTTTGACAGGTAGTTTGGCATAAAACAGTTGGTGTTAATGTAGTCATAGGAAACTTTGCATTAAGAGTTTTACACCAATAAATGCCTGCATAGATGTAACTTCAAGTAAAATATTCCAAAACCTATACACAAATTCATTTGTCACAACCATTTTGAAAGATCCTGAATCCACTTTTAGAGCCTGAATTGAGAAAAAAAAACAATTTCTTAAAAAAATTAATTTTACTTTTCCAGAAATTTTACAGGTTTCTGGATTGTTCTCAGGAGAAAATTTTCAGTCAATACATCAGATAAAATCCCTAGTGTAGCCTAAATACGTTGCTAAAAGTCCGCTTACAATGATTGTTCGAAGAGAAGATTTCCAATACCAAAACATTGTGCATTTATTAAGAAAACTTTTGAGATATCGAAAACGCATTATTAGCTGCAGAAACGGCTAAAAACACAATTTCAAGAAAACTGAGTTAAATACCTCTTATACCAAGCTGATCTTGCACTCACGAAGAGAGTTCCACTTATAAAACTGTATGCATAAACAGGTGCAGGCATCAGAGTTTTGTGGAAACCTTTCTAGAAATTTCTTATAGGTTCTGATATATCTACAAAAGTTAAAATTTCTCAAGTTCGTGCACCCTTGTTGATTCCAGAGACTTTCGTCACACACTTCCTCAAGAGAATTATCATTGTTGAATTGTACGTTTTTATAGTGCTTTCACATGTATGTTCACTTTTGACAGGTAGTTTGGTATAAAGCAGTTGGTGGAAATGTAGTCATAGGAAACTGCATTAAGTAATTTACAACTATAAAAGCCTGCATAGAACTAATTTCAAGTAAAATATTTCAATCCTATACACATATTCATTAGTCATAACCATTTTGAAAGACCGTGAATCCACTTTTAGAGCATGAATTTAGACACAAAAAAAATGTCTTAAAAAAATTTATTTAATTTTTCCAGAATTTTTACAGGTTTCTGGATTGTTCTCAGAAGAAAATTTTCAGTCATGACATTAGATAAAAGCGCTAGTGAAACCTAAATACTTTGCTAAAAGGGCGTTTACAATGATTGTTCGAAGAGAAATTTCCAATACCAAAACAAGAGCATTTATTAAGAAACTTCTGAGATATCGAAAAACGCACTATTAGATGCAGAAACCGCTAAAAACACTATTTCAAGAAAACTGAGTTAAATACATCTAATACCAAGCTGATCTTGCACTCACGAAGAGAGTTCCACTTATAAAACTGTATGCATAAACAGGTGCAGGCATCAGAGTTTTCTGGAAAACTTTCTAGACATTTCTTATAGGTTCTTATATATCCACAAAAGTTAAAACTTCTCAAATTCGTGCCCCCTTGTTGATTCCAGAGAAATTCTTCACACACTTCCTCAAGAGAATTATCTTTGTTGAAATTTACGTTTCTTATAGTGCTTTCACATGTATGTTCACTTTTGACAGGTAGTTTGGCATAAAGCAGTTGGTGTAAATGTAGTCATAGGAAACTTAGCATTAAGAGTTTTACACCTATAAATGCCTGCATAGAACTAAATTTCAAGTAAAATATTTCAATCCTATACACAAATTCATTTGCCATTACCATTTTGAAATGACCCTGAATCCACTTTTAGAACCTGAATTTAGAAACATAATCAATTTCTTAAATAAATTAAATTAATTTTTCCAGAAATTTTACAGGATTCTTGATGGTTCTCAGGAGAAAATTTTCAGGAAGAGAAATGTCACGAAGAGAGTTCCCCTCATGAAACTGTGTGCATAGATAGGTGCAGGCATCAGAGTTGTGTGTAGAGTTTTTTAGATAGTTCTTATATGAGTTCTGATATTTCGATTAACAGTAAAACTTTGCAAGATCGTTCACCATTTTTCATTCAAGAAACATTCTTCACACACTTCCTCTATTGAATTGTCTTTGTTGAATTTAACCTTCTTATAGTGCTATCACATGTATTTTCACTTTTG
The DNA here is from genome assembly GCA_031308135.1 of Acheta domesticus. Taxonomy (NCBI): domain Eukaryota; kingdom Metazoa; phylum Arthropoda; class Insecta; order Orthoptera; family Gryllidae; genus Acheta; species Acheta domesticus. Next base: position 16,558 of record JAHLJT010004473.1, read on the forward strand.
ACAGGTAGTTTGGCATAGAGCAGTTGGTGTAAATGTAGTCATAGGAAACTTTGCATTAAGAGTTTTACACCTATAAATGCCTGCATAGAACTAAATTTCAAGTAAAATATTTCAAAACCTATACACAAATTCATTTGTCATAACCATTTTGAAAGATCCTGAATCCACTTTTAGAGCCTGAATTGAGAAAAAAAAACAATTTCTTAAAAAAATTAATTTAATTTTCCAGAAATTTTACAGGTTTCTGGATTGTTCTCAGGAGAAAATTTTCAGTCGAATACATAAAGATAAAAGCGCAAGTGAAGCCTAAATACGTTGCTAAAATGTCCGTTTACAATGATTGTTCGAAGAGAAGATTTCCAATACCAAAACATTGTGCATTTATTAAGAAAACTTCTGAGATATCGAAAAACGCATTATTAGCTGCTGAAACGGCTAAAAACACTATTTCAATAAAACTTAGTTATATACTTCTTATACCAAGCTGATCTTGCACTCACGAAGAGAGTTCCACTTATAAAACTGTATGCATAAACAGGTGCAGGCATCAGAGTTTTCTGGAAACCTTTCTAGACATTTCTTATACGTTCTGATATATCTATAAAAGTTAAAATTTCTCAAGTTCGTGCACCCTTGTTGATTCCAGAGACATTCGTCACACACCTCTAAAGAGAATTATCATTGTTGAATTTTACGTTTTTTATAGTGCTTTCACATGTAGGTTCACTTTTGATAGGTAGTTTGGCATAAAGCAGTTGGTGTAATTGTAGTCATAGGAAACTTTGCATTAAGAGTTTTACACCTATAAAAGCCTGCATAGAACTAAATTTCAAGTAAAATATTTCAATCCTATACACAAATTCATTTGTCATAACTATTTTAGAAAGATCCTGAATCCAATTTTAGATCCTAAATTTAGAAACAAAAACAACTTCTTAAAAATTTAATTTAATTTTTCCAGAATTTTTAGTTTTCTGGGAAGTTCTCGGGAGAAAATTTTCAGTCCATGACATTAGATATAAGCGCTAGGTAACACAATTTTTGATAAAAATTAAATTTAAATTTTTTTAATGTTTTATAGGTTTAAATGATTGCTCTCACAGAGATAATATCCTAACCATGACATTCGATAAATTATTTAGTGTAACTGAATAGTTGTGTATCAGAATGAAACGAACTCTATAAAACAACAGTTTATTTTACATCGCTTACAATACACGCTTACAATACACTTGGAAAAACCTGGCGGTTTTCAGCGGTTTACAAGTATCGTAATCGAATGGGCGATGTTGCTTCCGAAGGTGTTTCCCACGGTGGCGACAATGCTATCCGGCGAAGTGTGAATTCAGGCAACCCTACCCGAAAATCCCTGCGTGGCGGCGTTATTAGAGTAGCCAGAGCAAACGGCGGCGTGGCCTCGGCGATATGTAGCTGCGTCTGTAAACCGCAAGGCCAGCCAGGCGGGATAAAAGTGCTGATCCGAAAGCTGGTGGCCGGGAACGAGCGCGTGCCCTTACTACACGCAGTAATGCGGCGTGGTAACGGAGCGGACCTGCCGAAAGCCACTCCGTACCAGAAACAAGCGAAGTCCAGCCTCATTTCACGACAGCGAACTAGAAACCAAGCAGAGTCTTCATTCAGCCTTCACCCAGAAACCGTAAACCAGGATCATATAGGGACACAGCCGGACGTAAAGAACATTGTACCGAGTTACCACAATATCTACGACGACGTTACTCGCTTGCTCTACCTTCCCTTGCCCGCTGCCCGCCTCCTGTGCTTGCCTTTCTTTGTGCTGTGGTATTCCTCCGCCAAAATGTGACCGAGAACTAATTTTCCCGGGTGGCGCAGACACATAAATGCGCACTGATGCGCGCTACATAGCGCGCCTTAATTATCATTCACGATGGGATACAGCACGTGTATGCTTGGGTAAGATTTTTTCTACTGTACGTGTTGGTACACTTTAATTCGAAAAGTGGTTCTCACGCCGATGTTCAGTCCTGACAGGTAGTTTGTAACAACGCAGTTGGTGTATGGGTAGACATTGGGTACTTTGTGTTAAGAATTTCATACCTACAAAAGACTACATAAAAAATATTTTCAAGTTAAAGTTTAAGACCCTTAAAATCAATTCATTTCTTATAAACATTCTGTCATATCCTAAACCCACATTCAGGGCCTGACATTAGAAATCAACACAATATTATTAAAATTATATTTTATTTTTCCAGAATTTTTAGAGGTTTCTGCGATTAATCTCAGAAGAAAATTTTGAGCAATTACATTAGATAAAATCGCTTGTGACGCCTAAATACATTGCTAAAAGTCCGTTTACAAAGATTGTTCGAAGAGAAGATTTCCAATACCAAAACATTGTGCATTTTCTAAGAAAACTACTGAGATATCGAAAAACGCATTATTAGCTGCTGAAACGGCTAAAAACACTATTTCAAGAAAACTGAGTTAAATACATCTTTTACTAATGTGATCTTCCACTCATGAAGAGAGTTCCACTAATAAAACTCTATGCATTAACCGGTGCAGGCATCAGAGTTTTCTGGAAAACTTTCTAGACATTTCTTATGGGTTCTTATATATCTACAAAAGTTAAAACTTCTCAAATTCGTGCACCCTTTTGATTCCAGAGAAATTCTTCACACACTTCCTCAAGAGAATTATCTTTGTTGAAATTTACGTTTCTTATAGTGCTTTCACATGTATGTTCACTTTTGACAGGTAGTTTGGCATAAAGCAGTTGGTGTAAATGTAGTCATAGGAAACTTTGCATTAAGAGTTTTACACCTATAAATGCCTGCATAGAACTAAATTTCAAGTAAATATTCAAAACCTATACACAAATTCATTTGTCATAACCATTTTGAAAGATCCTGAATCCACTTTTAGAGCCTGAATTGAAAAAAAAAAACAATTTCTTAAAAAAATTAATTTTACTTTTCCAGAAATTTTACAGTTTTCTGGATTGTTCTCAGGAGAAAATTTTCAGTCGATACATAAAGTAAGTGTGCAAGTGAAGCTTAAATACGTTGCTTAAAGTCCGTTTACAATGATTGTTCGAAGAGAAGATTTCCAAAACCAAAACATTGTGCATTTATTAAGAAAACGTCTGAGATATCGAAAAACGCATTATTAGCTGCTGAAACGGCTAAAAACACTATTTCAAGAAAACTGAGTTAAATACTTCTTATACCAAGCTGATCTTGCACTCACGAAGAGAGTTCCACTTATAAAACTGTATGCATAAACAGGTGCAGGCATCAGAGTTTTCTGGAAAACTTTCTAGACATTTCTTATGGGTTCTTATATATCTACAAAAGTTAAAACTTCTCAAATTCGTGCACCCTTGTTGATTCGAGAGAAATTCTTCACACACTTCCTCAAGAGAATTATCTTTGTTGAAATTTACGTTTCTTATAGTGCTTTCACATGTATGTTCACTTTTGACAGGTAGTTTGGCATAAAGCAGTTGGTGTAAATGTAGTCATAGGAAACTTTGCATTAAGAGTTTTACACCTATAAATGCCTGCATAGAACTAAATTTCAAGTAAAATATTTCAATCCTATACACAAATTCATTTGCCATTACCATTTTGAAAGACCCTGAATCCACTTTTAGAACCTGAATTTAGAAACATAATCAATTTCTTAAATAAATTAAATTAATTTTTCCAGAAATTTTACAGGATTCTTGATGGTTCTCAGGAGAAAATTTTTCACGAAGAGAATTGTCACGAAGAGAGTTCCTCTCATGAAACTGTGTGCATTGATAGGTGCAGGCATCAGAGTTGTGTGTAGAGTTTTTTAGATAGTTCGTTATATGAGTTCTGATATTTCGATTAACGGTAAAACTTTGCAAGTTCGTGCACCATTTTTCATTCAAGAAACATTCTTCACACACTTCCTCTAGTGAATTGTCTTTGTTGAATTTAACCTTTCTTATAGTGCTATCACATGTATTTTCACTTTTGACAGGTAGTTTGGCATAAGCAGTTGGTGTAAATGTAGTCATAGGAAACTTTGCATTAAGAGTTTTACACCTATAAATGCCTGCATAGAACTAAATTTCAAGTAAAATATTCAAAACCTATACACAAATTCATTTGTCATAACCATTTTGAAAGATCCTGAATCCACTTTTAGAGCCTGAATTGAGAAAAAAAAAAACAATTTCTTAAAAAAATTAATTTTACTTTTCCAGAAATTTTACAGGTTTCTGGATTGTTCTCAGGAGAAAATTTTCAGTCGATACATTAAGATAAAAGCGCAAGTGAAGCCTAAATACGTTGCTAAAGTCCGTTTACAATGATTGTTCGAAGAGAAGATTTCCAATACCAAAACATTGTGCATTTATTAGAGAAAACGTCTGAGATATCGAAAAACGCATTATTAGCTGCTGAAACGGCTAAGAACACTATTTCAAGAAAACTGAGTTAAATACTTCTTATACCAAGCTGATCTTGCACTCACGAAGAGAGTTCCACTTATAAAACTGTATGCATAAACAGGTGCAGGCATCAGTGTTTTCTGGAAAACTTTCTAGACATTTCTTATAGGTTCTTATATATCTACAAAAGTTAAAACTCCTCAAATTCGTGCACCCTTGTTGATTCCAGAGAAATTCGTCACACACTTCTTTAAGAGAATTATCATTGTTGAAATTTACGTTTCTTATAGTGCTTTCACATGTATGTTCACTTTTGACAGGTAGTTTGGCATAAAGCATTTGGTGTAAATGTAGTCATAGGAAACTTTGCATTAAGAGTTTTACACCTATAAAAGCCTGCATAGAACTAAATTTCAAGTATAAATATTTCAATCCTATACACAAATTCATTTGTCATAACCATTTTGAAAGACCCTGAATCCACTTTTAGAACCTGAATTTAGAAACAAAATCAATTTCTTAAATAAATTAAATTAATTTTTCCAGAAATTTACAGGATTCTGGATAGTTCTCAGGAGAAAATTTTCACGAAGAGAATTGTCCACGAAGAGAGTTCCTCTCATGAAACTGTGTGCATAGATAGGTGCAGGCATCAGAGTTGTGTGTAGAGTTTTTTAGATAGTTCTTATATGAGTTCTGATATTTCGATTAACGGTAAAACTTTGCAAGATCGTGCACCATTTTTCATTCAAGAAACATTCTTCACACACTTCCTCTAGTGAATTGTCTTTGTTGAATTTAACCTTTCTTATAGTGCTATCACATGTATTTTCACTTTTGACAGGTAGTTTGGCATAAAGCAGTTGGTGTAAATGTAGTCATAGGAAACTTTGCATTAAGAGTTTTACACCTATAAATGCCTGCATAGAACTAAATTTCAAGTAAAATATTCAAAACCTATACACAAATTCATTTGTCATAACCATTTTGAAAGATCCTGAATCCACTTTTAGAGCCTGAATTGAGAAAAAAAAAACAATTTCTTAAAAAAATTAAATTTAATTTTTCCAGAAATTTGACAGTTTTCTGGATTGTTCTCAGGAGAATATTTTCAGTCGATACATAAGATAAAAGCGCAAGTGAAGCCTAAATACGTTGCTAAATGTCCGTTTACAATGATTGTTCGAAGAGAAGATTTCCAATACCAAAAACATTGTACATTTATTAAGAAAACGTCTGAAATATCGAAAATAGTCATTATTAGCTGCTGAAACGGCTAAAAACACTATTTCAAGAAAACTGAGGTAAATACTTCTTATACCAAGCTGATCTTGCACTCACGAAGAGAGTTCCACTTATAAAACTGTATGCATACACAGGTGCAGGCATCAGAGTTTTCTTGAAACCTTTCTAGACATTACTTATAGGTTCTGATATATCTACAAAAGTTAAGATTTTTCAAGTTCGTGCACCCTTGTTGATTCCAGAGACATTCGTCACACACTTCCTCAAGAGAATTGTCTTTGTTGAATTTTACGTTTCTTATAGTGCGCTTCTTGGATGTTCACTTTTGACTGGTAGTTTGGTATAAAGCAGTTGGTGTAAGTGTAGTCATAGGAAACTTTGCATTACGAGTTTTACACCTATAAAAGCCATCATAGAACTAAATTTCAAGTATAATATTTCAATCCTATACACAAATTCATTTGTCATAACCATTTTGAAAGGCCCTGAATCCACTTTTAGAACCTGAATTTAGAAACAAAAACAATTTCTTAAAAAAATTAATTTAATATTCTAGAAATTTTACAGGATTCTGGATGGTTCTCAGGAGAAAATTTTCACGAAGAGAATTCCCACGAAGAGAGTTCCTCTCATTAAACTGTGTGCTCAGATATGTGCAGGCATCAGAGTTGGGTGTAGAGTTTTTTTAGATAGTTCTTTTATGTGTTCTGATATTTCGATTAACGGTAAAACTTTGCAAGATTGTGCACCATTTTTCATTCAAGAAACATTCTTCACACACTTCCTCTAGTGAATTGTCTTTGTTGAATTTAACCTTTCTTATAGTGCTATCACATGTATTTTCACTTTGACAGGTAGTTTGGCGTACAGCAGTTGGTGTAAATGTAGTCATAGGAAACTTTGCATTAAGAGTTTTACACCTATAAATGCCTGCATAGAACTAAATTTCAAGTAAAATATTCAAAACCTATACACAAATTCATTTGTCATAACCATTTTGAAAGATCCTGAATCCTCTTTTAGAGCCTGAATTGAGAAAAAAAACAATTTCTTAAAAAAATTAATTTTACTTTTCCAGATATTTGACAGTTTTCTGGATTGTTCTCAGGAGAAAATTTTCACGAAGAGAATTGTCACGAAGAGAGTTCCTCTCATGAAACTGTGTGCATAGATAAGTGCAGGCATCAGAGTTGTGTGTAGAGTTTTTTAGATAGTTCTTATATGAGTTCTGATATTTCGATTAACATTAAAACTTTGCAAGATCGTTCACCATTTTTCATTCAAGAAACATTCTTCACACACATCCTCTATTGAATTGTCTTTGTTGAATTTAACCTTTCTTATAGTGCTATCACATGTATTTTCACTTTTGACAGGTAGTTTGGCATAGAGCAGTGGTGTAAATGTAGTCATAGGAAACTTTGCATTAAGAGTTTTACACCTATAAAAGCCTGCATAGAACTAAATTTCAAGTAAAATATTTCAATCCTATACACAAATTCATTTGTCAAAACCATTTTGAAAGACCCTGAATCCACTCTTAGAACCTGAATTTAGAAACAAAATCAATTTCTTAAATAAATTAAATTAATTTTTCCAGAAATTTTACAGGATTCTGGATAGTTCTCAGGAGAAAATTTTCACGAAGAGAATTGTCACGAAGAGAGTTCCTCTCATGAAACTGTGTGCATAGATAGGTGCAGGCATCAGAGTTGTGTGTAGAGTTTTTTTAGATAGTTCTTATATGAGTTTTGATATTTCGATTAACGGTAAAACTTTGCAAGATCGTGCACCATTTTTCATTCAAGAAACATTCTTCACACACTTCCTCTAGTGAATTCTCTTTGTTGAATTTAACCTTTCTTATAGTGCTATCACATGTATTTTCACTTTTCACAGGTAGTTTAACAGCAGTGGTGTAAATGTAGTCATAGAAAACTTTGCATTAAGAGTTTTACACTTATAAAATCCTGCATAGAACTAAATTTCAAGTAAATTATTTCAATCCAATACACAAATTCATTTGTCATAACCATTTCGAAAGACCCTGAATCCACATTTAGAACCTGAATTTAGAAACAAAAACAATTTCTTAAAATAAATTAATTTATTTTTCGAGAAATTTTACAGGATTCTGGATGGTTCTCAGGAGAAAATTTTCACGAAGAGAATTCCCACGGAGAGAGTTCCTCTCATTAAACTGTGTGCTCAGATAGGTGCAGGCATCAGAGTTGTGTGTAGAGTTTTTTAGATAGTTCTTTTTGTGTTCTGATATTTCGATTAACGGTAAAACTTTGCAAGATCGTGCCCCATATTTCATTCAAGAAACATTCTTCACACACTTCCTCTAGTGAATTGTGTTTGTTGAATTTAACCTTTCTTATAGTGCTATTCAAATTTATTTTCACTTTTGACAGGTAGTTTGGCATAAAGCAGTTGGTGTAAATGTAGTCATAGGAAACTTTGCATTAAGAGTTTTACACCTATAAATGCCTGCATAGAACTAAATTTCAAGTAAAATATTCAAAACCTATACACAAATTCTTTGTCATTACCATTTCGAAAGATCCAGAATCCACTTTTAGAGCCTGAATTGAGAAAAAAAAACAATTTCTTAAAAAAAGTAATTTTACTTTTCCAGAAATTTTACAGGTTTCTGGATCGTTCTCAGGAGAAAATATTCAGTCTATACATAAGATAAAAGCGCAAGTGAAGCCTAAATACATGTTAAAAGTCCGTTTACAATGATTGTTCGAAGAGAAGATTTCCAATACCAAAACATTGTGCATTTATTAAGAAAACGTCTGAGATATCGAAAAACGCATTTCTAGCTGCTGAAACGGCTAAAAACACTATTTCTAGAAAACTGAGTTAAATACTTCTTATACCAAGCTGATCTTGCACTTACGAAAGAGAATTCCACTTATAAAACTGTATGCATAATCAGGTGCAGGCATCAGAGTTTTCTTGAAACTTTTCTAGACATTTACTTATAGGTTCTGATATATCTACAAAAGTTAAAATTCCTCAAGTTCGTGCACCCTTGTTAATTCCAGAGACATTCGTCACACACTTCCTCAAGAGAATTGTCTTGTTGAATTTACATTTCTTATAGTGCGCTTCATGGATGTTCCCTTTTGACAGGTAGTTTGGTATAAAGCAGTTGGTGTAAGTGTAGTCATAGGAAACTTTGCATTACGCGTTTTACACCTATAAAAGCCTGCATAGAACTAAATTTCAAGTATAATACTTCAATCCTATACACAAATTCATTTGTCATAACCATTTTGAAAGACCCTGAATCCACTTTTAGAACCTGAATTTAGAAACAAAAACAATTTCTTAAAAAAATTAATTTATTTTTCTAGAAATTTTACAGGATTCCGGATGGTTCTCAGGAGAAAATTTTCACGAAGAGAATTCCCACGAAGACAGCTCCTCTCATTAAACTGTGTGCTCAGATAGGTGCAGGCATCAGAGTTGTGTGTAGAGTTTTTTAGATAGTTCTTATATGAGATCTGATATTTCGATTAACGGTAAAACTTTGCAAGATGGTGCACCATTTTCATTCAAGAAACATTCTTCACACACTTCCTCTAGTGAATTGTCTTTGTTGAATTTAACCTTTCTTATAGTGCTATCACATGTATTTTCACTTTTGACAGGTAGTTTGGCATAAAGCAGTTGGTGTAAATGTAGTCATAGGAAACTTTGCATTAAGAGTTTTACACCTATAAATGCCTGCATAGAACTAAATTTCAAGTAAAATATTCAAAACCTATACACAAATTCATTTGTCATAACCATTTTGAAAGATCCTGAATCCACTTTTAGAGCCTGAATTGAGAAAAAAAAGCAATTTCTTAAATAAATTAATTTTACTTTTCCAGAAATTTTACAGGTTTCTGATTGTTCTCAGGAGAAAATTTTCAGTCGATACATAAGATAAAAGCGCAAGTGAAGCCTAAATACGTTTCTAAATGTCCGTTTACAATGATTGTTTGAAGAAAAGATTTCCAATACCAAAACATTGTACATTTATTAAGAAAACGTCTGAAATATCGAAAACGCATTACTAGCTGCTGAAACGGCTAAAAACACTATTTCAAGAAAACTGAGTTAAATACTTCTTATACCAAGCTGATCTTGCACTCACGAAGAGAGTTCCACTTATAAAACTGTATGCATAAACAGGTGCAGGAATCAGAGTTTTCTTGAAACCTTTCTAGACATTACTTATAGGTTCTGATATATCTACAAAAGTTAAGATTTTTCAAGTTCGTGCACCCTTGTTGATTCCAGAGACATTCGTCACACACTTCCTCAAGAGAATTGTCTTTGTTAAATTTTACGTTTCTTATAGTGCGCTTCATGGATGTTCACTTTTGACAGGTAGTTTGGTATAAAGCAGTTGGTGTAAAGTGTAGTCATAGGAAACTTTGCATTACGAGATTTACACTTATAAAAGCCATCATAGAACTAAATTTCAAGTATATATTTCAATCCTATACACAAATTCATTTGTCATAACCCTTTTGAAAGACCCTGAATCCACTTTTAGAACCTGAATTTAGAAACAAAAACAATTTCTTAAAAAATTAATTTAATTTTCTAGAAATTTTACAGGATTCTGGATGGTTCTCAGGAGAAAATTTTCACGAAGAAATTCCCACGAAGAGAGTTCCTCTCATTAAACTGTGTGCTCAGATAGGTGCAGGCATCAGAGTTGTGTGTAGAGTTTTTTAGATAGTTCTTTTATGTGTTCTGATATTTCGATTAACGGTAAAACTTTGCAAGATTGTGCACCATTTTTCATTCAAGAAACATTCTTCACACACTTCCTCTAGTGAATTGTCTTTGTTGAATTTAACCTTTCTTATAGTGCCATCACATGTATTTTCACTTTTGACAGGTAGTTTGGCATAAAGCAGTTGGTGTAAGTGTAGTCATAGGAAACTTTGCATTAAGAGTTTTACACTTATAAATGCCTGCATAGAACTAAATTTCAAGTAAAATATTCAAAACCTATACACAAATTCATTTGTCATAACCATTTTGAAAGATCCTGAATCCACTTTTAGAGCTTGAATTGAGAAAAAAAAATTTCTTAAAAAAATTAATTTTACTTTTCCAGAAATTTTACAGTTTTCTGGAGAGTTCTCAGGAGAAAATTTTCAGTCGATACATAAGATAAAAACGCAAGGGAAGCCTAAATATGTTGCTAAAAGTCCGTTTACAATGATTGTTCGAAGAGAAGATTTCCAATACCAAAACATTGTGCATTTATTAAGAAAACGTCTGAGATATCGAAAAACGCATTATTAGCTGCTGAAACGGCTAAAAAACTATTTCAAGAAAACTGAGTTAAATACTTCTTATACCAAGCTGATCTTGCACTCACGAAGGGAGTTCCACTTATAAAACTGTATGTTTAAACAGGTGCAGGCATCAGAGTTTTCTGGAAACCTTTCTAGACATTTCTTTTACGTTCTGATATTTCTACAAAAGTTAAAATTTCTCAAGTTCGTGCACCCTTGTTGATTCCAGAGACATTCGGCACACACTTCCTCAAGAGAATTATCTTAGTTGAATTTTACGTTTTTTATAGTGCTTTCACATGTATGTTCACTTCAGACAGGTAGTTTGGTATAAAGCAGTTGGTGTAAATGTAGTCATAGGAAACTTTGCATTAAGAGTTTTACACCTATAAAAGCCTGCATAGAACTAAATTTCAAATAAAATATTTCAATCCCATACACAATTTCATTTGTCATAACTATTTTGAAAGATCCTGAATCCAATTTTAGATCCTGAATTTAGAAACGAAAACAACTTCTTAAAAAATTTAATTTAATTTTTCCAGAATTTTTTGGTTTTCTGGAAAGTTCTCGGGAGAAAATTTTCAGTCATGACATTAGATATAAGCGCTAGGTAACACAATTTTTAAAAAAATTAAATTTAATTTTTTTTAATGTTTTATAATTTTAAATGATTGCTCTCACAAGATAATATCCAACCATGATATTCGATAAATTATTTAGTGTAACTGAATTGTTGTGTATCAGAATGAAACGAACTCTATAAAACAACAGTTTGTTTTACATTGCTTACAATACACGCTTACAATACACTTGGATAATCCTGGCGGTTTTCAGCGGTTTACAAGTATCGTAATCGAATGGGCGATGTTGCTTCCGAAGGTGTTTCCCACGGTGGCGACAATGCTATCCTGCGAAGTGTGAAGTCAGCAACCCTACCCGAAAATCCCTGCGTGGCTGCGTTATTAGAGTAGCCAGAGCAAACGGCGGCGTGGCCTCGGCGATATGTAGATGCGTCTGTAAACCGCAAGGCCAGCCAGGCGGGGTAAAAGTGCTGATCCGAAAGCTGGTGGCCGGGAAAGAGCGCGTGCCCTTACTACACGCAGTAATGCGGCGTGGTCACGGAGCGAGCCTGCCGAAACCACTCCGTACCAGAAACAAGCGAAGTCCAGCCTCATTTCACGACAGCAACTAGAAACCAAGCAGAGTCTTCATTCAGCCTTCACCCAGAAACCGTAAACCAGGATCATATAGGGACACAGCCGGACGTAAAGAACATTGTACCGAGTTACCACAATAACTACGACGACGCTTACTCGCTTGCTCTACCTTCCCTTGCCCGCTGCCCGCCACCTGTCCTTGCCCTTCTTTGTGCTGTGGTATTCCTCCGCCAAAATTTGACCGAGAACTAATTTTCCCGGGTGGCGCAGACACATAAATGCGCACTAGATGCGCGCTACATAGCGCGCCTTAATTATCATTCACGATGGGATACAGCACGTGTATGCTTGTGTAAGATTTTTTCTACTGTACGTGTTGGTACACTTTAATTCGAAAAGTGGCTTCACGCCGATGTTTAGTCCTGACAGGTAGTTTGTAACAACGCAGTTGGTGTATGGGTAGACATTGGGTACTTTGTGTTAAGAATTTCATACCTACAAAAGACTACATAAAAAATATTTTTAAGTTAAAGTTTAAGACCCTTAAAATCAAATCATTTCTTATAAACATTCTGTCATATCCTAAACCCACATTCAGGGCCTGACATTAGAAATCAACACAATATTATTAAAATTATATTTTATTTTTCCAGAATTTTTAGAGGTTTCTGCGATTAATCTCAGAAGAAAATTTTCAGCAATTACATTAGATAAAATCGCTTGTGACGCCTAAATACTTTGCTAAAAGTCCGTTTACAAAGATTGTTCGAAGAGAAGATTTCCAATACCAAAACATTGTGCATTTTCTAAGAAAACTACTGAGATATCGAAAAACGCATTATTAGCTGCTGAAACGGCTAAAAACACTATTTCAAGAAAACTAAGTTAAATACATCTTTTACTAATGTGATCTTCCACTCATGAAGAGAGTTCCACTAATAAAACTGTATGCATAAACAGGTGCAGGCATCAGAGTTTTCTGGAAACTCTTCTAGACATTTCTTATACGTTCTGATATATCTATAAAAGTTAAAATTTCTCAAGTTCTTGCACCCTTGTTGATTCCAGAGACATTCGTCACACACTTCCTCATAAGAATTGTCTCTGTTGAATTTTACGTTTCTTAAAGTGCGCTTCATGGATGTTCACTTTTGACAGGTAGTTTGGTATAAAGCAGTTGGTGTAAGTGTAGTCATAGGAAACTTTGCATTACGAGTTTTACACCTATAAAAGCCTGCATAGAACTAAATTTCAAGTATAATATGTCAATCCTATACACAAATTCATTTGTCATAACCGATTTTGAAAGACCCTGAATCCACTTTTAAACCTGAATTTAGAAACAAAAACAATTTCTTAAAAAAATTAACTTATATTTCGAGAAATTTTACAGGATTCTGGATGGTTCTCAAGGAGAAAATTTTCACGAAGAGAATTCCCACGAAGAGAGTTCCTCTCATTAAACTGTGTGCTCAGATAGGTGCGGGCATCAGAGTTGTGTGTAGAGTTTTTAGATAGTTCTTTTATGTGTTCTGATATTTCGATTAACGGTAAAACCTTGCAAGATCGTGCACCATTCTTCATTCAAGAAACATTTTTCACACACTTCCTCTAGTGAATTGTCTTTGTTGAATTTAACCTTTCTTATAGTGCTATCACATGTATTTTCACTTTTCACAGGTAGTTTGGCATAAAGCAGTTGGTGTAATTGTAGTCATAGGAAACTTTGCATTAAGAGTTTTACACCTATAAAAGCCTGCATAGAACTAAATTTCAAGTAAATATTTCAATCCTATACACAAATTCATTTGTCATAACCATTTTGAAAGACCCTGAAATCCACATTTAGAACCTGAATTTAGAAACAAAATCAATTTCTTCAAATAAATTAATTAATTTTTCTAGAAATTTTACAGGATTCTGGATAGTTCTCAGGAGAAAATTTTCACGAAGAGAATTGTCACGAAGAGAGTTCCTCTCATGAAACTGTGTGCATAGATATGTGCAGGCATCATAGTTGTGTGTAGAGTTTTTTAGATAGTTCTTATATGTGTTCTGATATTTCGATTAACGGTAAAACTTTGCAAGATCGTGCACCATTTTTCATTCCAGAAACATTCTTCACACACTTCTCTAGTGAATTGTCTTTGTTGAATTTAACCTTTCTTATAGTGCCATCACATGTATTTTTCACATTTTGACCGGTAGTTTGGCATAAAGCAGTTGGTGTAAATGTAGTCATAGGAAACTTTGCATTAAGAGTTTTACACCTATAAATGCCTTCATAGAACTAAATTTCAAGTAAATATATTCAAAACCTATACACAAATTCATTTGTCATAACCATTTTGAAAGATCCTGAATCCACTTTTAGATGCCTGAATTGAGAAAAAAAAACAATTTCTTAAAAAAATTAATTTTACTTTTCCAGAAATTTTACAGGTTTCTGGATTGTTCTCAGGAGAAAATTTTCAGTCAATACATAAGATAAAAGCGCAAGTGAAGCCTAAATACGTTGCTAAAAGTCCGTTTACAATGATTGTTCGAAGAGAAGATTTCCAATACCAAAACATTGTGCATTTATTAAGAAAACGTCTGAGATATCGAAAAACGCATTATTAGCTGCTGAAACGGCTAAAAACACTATTTCAAGAAAACTGAGTTAAATACTTCTTATACCAAGCTGATCTTGCACTCACGAAGAGAGTTCCACTTATAAAACTGTATGCATAAACAGGTGCAGGCATCAGAGTTTTCTGGAAACCTTTCTAGACATTTCTTATAGGTTCTGATATATCTACAAAAGTTAAAATTCTCAAGTTCGTGCACCCTTGTTGATTCCAGAGACATTCGTCACACACTTCCTCAAGAGAATTGTCTTTGTTGAATTTTACGTTTCTTATAGTGCGCTTCATGTATGTTCCCTTTTGACAGGTAGTTTGGCTATAAAGCAGTTGGTGTAATGTAGTCATAGGAAACTTTGCATTAAGAGTTTTACACCTATAAAAGCCTGCATAGAACTAAATTTCAAGTATAATATTTCAATCCTATACACAAATTCATTTGTCATAACCATATTGAAAGACCCTGAATCCACTTTTAGAACCTGAATTTAGAAACAAAATCAATTTCTTAAATAAATTAATTTATTTTTCTAGAATTTTACAGGATTCTGGATGGTTCTCAGGAGAAAATTTTCACGAAGAGAATTGCCACGAAGAGAGTTCCTCTCATGAAACTGTGTGCATAGATAGGTGCAGGCATCAGAGTTGTGTGTAGAGTTTTTTAGATAGTTCTTATATGTGTTCTGATATTTCGATTAACGGTAAAACTTTGCAAGATCGTGCACCATTTTTCATTCAAGAAACATTCTTCACACACTTCCTCTAGTGAATTGTCTTTGTTGAATTTAACCTTTCTTATAGTGCTATCACATAGTATTTTCACTTTTGACAGGTAGTTTGGCATAAAGCAGTTGGTGTAAATGTAGTCATAGGAAACTTTGCATTAGAGTTTTACACCTATAAATGCCTGCATAGAACTAAATTTCAAGTAAAATATTCAAAACCTATACACAAATTCATTTGTCATAACCATTTTGAAAGATCCTGAATCCACTTTTAGAGCCTGAATTGAGAAAAAAAACAATTTCTTAAAAAAATTAATTTTACTTTTCCAGAAATTTTACAGGTTTCTGATTGTTCTCAGGAGAAAATTTTCAGTCAATACATAAGATAAAAGCGCAAGTGAAGCTTAAATACGTTGCTAAAAGTCCGTTTACAATGATTGTTCGAAGAGAAGATTTCCATACCAAAACATTGTGCATTTATTAAGAAAACTTCTGAGATATCGAAAAACGCATTATTAGCTGCTGAAACGGCTAAAAACACTATTTCAAGAAAACTGAGTTAAATACTTCTTATACCAAGCTGATCTTGCACTCACGAAGAGAGTTCCACTTATAAACTGTATGCATATACAGGTGCAGGCATCAGAGTTTTCTGGAAACCTTTCTAGACATTTCTTATAGGTTCTTATATATCTACAAAAGTTAAAACTTTCTCAAGTACGTGCACCCTTGTTGATTCCAGAGAAATTCGTCACACACTTCCTCAAGAGAATTATCATTGTTGAAATTTACGTTTCTTATAGTGCTTTCACATGTATGTTCACTTTTGACAGGTAGTTTGGCATAAAGCAGTTGGTGTAAGTGTAGTCATAGGAAACTTTGCATTACGAGTTTTACACCTATAAAAGCCTGCATAGAACTAAATTTCAAGTAAAATACTTTCAATCCTATACACAAATTCATTTGTCATTAACCATTTTGAAAGACCCTGAATCCACTATTTAGAACCTGAATTTAGAAACATAATCAATTTCTTAAATAAATTAATTAATTTTTCCAGAAATTTTACAGGATTCTGATGGTTCTCAGGAGAAAATTTTCACGAAGAGAATTGTCACGAAGAGAGTTCCTCTCATTAAACTGTGTGCATAGATAGGTGCAGGCATCAGAGTTGTGTGTAGAGTTTTTTAGATAGTTCTTATATGAGTTCTGATATTTCGATTAACAGTAAAACTTTGCAAGATCGTTCACCATTTTTCATTCAAGAAACATTCTTCACACACTTCCTCTAGTGAATTGTCTTTGTTGAATTTAACCTTTCTTATAGTGCTATCACATGTATTTTCACTTTTGACAGGTAGTTTGGCATAAAGCAGTTGGTGTAAATGTAGTCATAGGAAACTTTGCATTAAGAGTTTTACACCTATAAATGCCTGCATAGAACTAAATTTCAAGTAAAATATTCAAAACCTATACACAAATTCATTTGTCATAACCATTTTGAAAGATCCTGAATCCACTTTTAAAGCTTAATTGAGAAAAAAAAAATTTCTTAAAAAAATTAATTTTACTTTTCCAGAAATTTTACAGGTCTCTGGATTGTTCTCAGGAGAAAATTTTCAGTCGATACATAAGATAAAAGCGCAAGTGAAGCTTAAATACGTTGCTAAAAGTCCGTTTACAATTATTGTTCGAAGAGAAGATTTCCAATACCAAAACATTGTTTATTTATTAAGAAAACTTCTGCGATATCGAAAAACGCATTATTAGCTGCTGAAACGGCTAAGAACACTATTTCAAGAAAACTGAGTTAAATACTTCTTATACCAAGCTGATCTTGCACTCACGAAGAGAGTTCCACTTATAAAACTGTATGCATAAACAGGTGCAGGCATCAGAGTTTTCTGGAAAACTTTCTAGACATTTCTTATGAGTTCTTATATATCTACAAAAGTTAAAACTTCTCAAAATTCGTGCACCCTTGTTGATTCGAGAGAAATTCTTCACACACTTCCTCAAGAGAATTATCTTTGTTGAAATTTACGTTTCTTATAGTGCTTTCACATGTATGTTCACTTTTGACAGGTAGTTTGGCATAAAGCAGTTGGTGTAAATGTAGTCATAGGAAACTTTGCATTAAGAGTTTTACACCTATAAATGCCTGCATAGAACTAAATTTCAAGTAAAATATTTCAATCCTATACACAAATTCATTTGCCATTACCATTTTGAAAGACCCTGAATCCACTTTTAGAACCTGAATTTAGAAACATAATCAATTTCTTAAATAAATTAAATTAATTTTTCCAGAAATTTTACAGGATTCATGATGGTTCTCAGGAGAAAATTTTCACGAAGAGAATTGTCACGAAGAGAGTTGCTCTCATGAAACTGTGTGCATAGATAGGTGCAGGCATCAGAGTTGTGTGTAGAGTTTTTTAGATAGTTCTTATATGAGTTCTGATATTTCGATTAACAGTAAAACTTTGCAAGATCGTTCACCATTTTTCATTCAAGAAACATTCTTCACACACTTCCTCTAGTGAATTGTCTTTTTTGAATTTAACCTTTCTTATAGTGCTATCACATGTATTTTCACTTTTGACAGGTAGTTTGGCATAGAGCAGTTAGTGTAAATGTAGTCATAGGAAACTTTGCATTAAGAGTTTTACACCTAAAAATGCCTGCATAGAACTAAATTTCAAGTAAAAAATTCAAAACCTATACACAAATTCAATTGTCATAACCATTTTGAAAGATCCTGAACCCACTTTTAGAGCCTGAATTGAAAAAAAAAACAATTTCTTAAAAAAATTAATTTTACTTTTCCAGAAATTTTACAGTTTCCTGGATTGTTCTCAGGAGAAAATTTTCAGTCGATACATAAAGTAAAAGTGCAAGTGAAGCTTAAATACGTTGCTTAAAGTCCGTTTACAATGATTGTTCGAAGAGAAGATTTCCAATACCAAAACACTGTGCATTTATTAAGAAAACGTCTGAGATATCGAAAAACGCATTATTAGCTGCTGAAACGGCTAAAAACACTATTTCAAGAAAACAGAGTTAAATACTTCTTATACCAAGCTGATCTTGCACTCACGAAGAGAGTTCCACTTATAAAACTGTATGCATAAACAGGTGCAGGCATCAGAGTTTTCTGGAAAACTTTCTAGACATTTCTTATAGGTTCTTATATATCTACAAAAGTTAAAACTCCTCAAATTCGTGCACCCTTGTTGATTCCAGAGAAATTCGTCACACACTTCTTTAAGAGAATTATCTTTGTTGAAATTTACGTTTCTTATAGTGCTTTCACATGTATGTTCACTTTTGACAGGTAGTTTGGCATAAAGCATTTGGTGTAAATGTAGTCATAGGAAACTGCATTAAGTCTTTTACACCTATAAATGCCTGCATAGAACTAAATATCAAGTAAAATATTCAAAACCTATACACAAATTCATTTGTCACGACCATTTTGAAAGATCCTGAATCCACTTTTAGAGCCTGAATTGAGAAAAAAAAACAATTTCTTAAAAAAATTAATTTTACTTTTCCAGAAATTTTACAGGTTTCTGGATTGTTCTCAGGAGAAAATTTTTAGTCGATACATAAGATAAAAGCGCAAGTGAAGCCTAAATACGTTTCTAAATGTCCGTTTACAATGATTGTTCGAAGAAAAGATTTCCAATACGAAAACATTGTACACTTATTAAGAAAACTTCTGAGATATCGAAAAACGCATTATTAGCTGCTGAAACGGCTAAGAACACTATTTCAAGGAAACTGAGTTAAATACTTCTTATACCAAGCTGATCTTGCACTCACGAAGAGAGTTCCACTTATAAAACTGTATGCATAAACAGGTGCAGGCATCAGAGTTTTCTTGAAATCTTTCTAGACATTTCTGATAGGTTCTTATATATCTACAAAAGTTAAAACTTCTCAAATTCGTGCAAGATCGTGCAAATACTTTGCAAGATCGTGCACCATTTTTCATTCAAGAAACATTCTTCACACACTTCCTCTAGTGAATTGTCTTCGTTGAATTTAACCTTTCTTATAGTGCTATCACATGTATTTTCACTTTTGACAGGTAGTTTGGCATAAAGCAGTTGGTGTAAATGTAGTCATAGGAAACTTTGCATTAAGAGTTTTACACCTATAAATGCCTGCATAGAACTAAATTTCAAGTAAAATATTCAAAACCTATACACAAATTCATTTGTCATGACCATTTTGAAAGATCCTGAATCCACTTTCAGAGCCTGAATTGAGAAAAAAAAACAATTTCTTAAAAAAATTAATTTTACTTTTCCAGAAATTTTACAGGTTTCTGGATTGTCCTCGGGAGAAAATTTTCAGTCAATACATAAGATAAAAGCGCAAGTGAAGCGTAAATTCGTTGCTAAAAGTCCGTTTACAATGATTGTTCGAAGAGAAGATTTCCAATACCAAAACATTGTGCATTTATTAAGAAAACGTCTGAGATATCGAAAAACGCATTATTAGATGCTGAAACGGCTAAAAACACTATTTCAAGAAAACTGAGTTAAATACTTCTTATACCAAGCTGATCTTGCACTCACGAAGAGAGTTCCACTTATAAAACTGTATGCATAAACAGGTGCAGGCATCAGAGTTTTCTGGAAAACTTTCTAGACATTTCTAATGGGTTCTTATATATCTACATAAGTTAAAACTTCTCAAATTCGTGCACCCTTGTTGATTCCAGAGAAATTCTTCACACACTTCCTCAAGAGAATTATCTTTGTTGATATTTACGTTTCTTATAGTGCTTTCACATGTATGTTCACTTTTGACAGGTAGTTTGGCATAAAGCAGTTGGTGTAAATGTAGTCATAGGAAACTTTGCATTAAGAGTTTTACACCTATAAATGCCTGCATAGAATTAAATTTCAAGTAAAATATTTCAATCCTATACACAAAGTCATTTGCCATTACCATTTTGAAAGACCCTGAATCCACTTTTAGAACCTGAATTTAGAAACATAATCAATTTCTTAAATAAATTATATTAATTTTTCCAGAAATTTTACAGGATTCTTGATGGTTCTCAGGAGAAAATTTTCACGAAGAGAATTGTCACGAAGAGAGTTCCTCTCATGAAACTGTGTGCATAGATAGGTGCAGGCATCAGAGTTGTGTGTAGAGATTTTTAGATAGTTCTTATATGAGTTCTGATATTTCGATTAACTGTAAAACTTTGCAAGATTGTGCACCATTTTTCATTCAAGAAACATTCTTCACACACTTCTAGTGAATTGTCTTTGTTGAATTTAACCTTTCTTATAGTGCTATCACATGTATTTTCACTTTTGTCAGGTAGTTTGGCATAAAGCAGTTGGTGTAAATGTAGTCATAGGAAACGTTGCATTAAGAGTTTTACACCTATAAATGCCTGCATACAACAAAATTTCAAGTGAAATATTCAAAACCTATACAAAAATTCATTTGTCATAACTATTTTGAAAGATCGTGAATCCACTTTTAGAGCCTGAATTGAGAAAAAAAAACAATTTCTTAAAAAAATTTTTTTTACTTTTACAGAGAGTTTACAGGTTTCTGGATTGTTCTCAGGAGAAAATTTTCAGTCAATACATAAGATAAAAGCGCAAGTGAAGCCTAAATACTTTTCTAAAAATCCGTTTACAATGATTGTTCGAAGAGAAGATTTCCAATACCAAAACATTGTGCATTTATTAACAAAACTTCTGAGATTTCGAAAAACGCATTATTAGCTGCTGAAACGGCTAAAAACACTATTTTAAGAAAACTGAGTTAAATACTTCTTATACCAAGCTGATCTTGCACTCACGAAGAGAGTTCCACTTATAAAACTGTATGCATAAACAGGTGCAGGCATCAGAGTTTTCTTGAAACCTTTCTAGACATTACTTACAGGTTCTGATGTATCTACAAAAGTTAAAATTTCTCAAGTTCGTGCACCCTTGTTGATTCCAGAGACATTCGTCACACACTTCCTCAAGAGAAATGTCTTTGTTGAATTTTACGTTTTTTATAGTGCGCTTCATGGATGTTCCCTTTTGACAGGTAGTTTGGTATAAAGCAGTTGGTGTAAATGTAGTCATAGAAAACTTTTTGCATTAAGAGATTTACACCTATAAAAGCCTGCATAGAACTAAATTTCATGTATAATATTTCAATCCTATACACAAATTCATTTGTCATAACCATTTTGAAAGACCCTGAATCCACATTTAGAACCTGAATTTAGAAACAAAAACAATTTCTTAAAAATTAATTTATTTTTCTAGAAATTTTACAGGATTCTGGATGGTTCTCACGAGAAAATTTTCACGAAGAGAATTCCCACGAAGGGAGTTCCTCTCATGAAACTGTGTGCAAAGATATGTGCAGGCATCAGAGTTGTTTATAGAGTTTTTTAGATAGTTCTTTTATGTGTTCTGATATTTCGATTAACGGTAAAACTTTGCAAGATCGTGCACCATTTTTCATTCAAGAAACATTCTTCACACACTTCCTCTAGTGAATTGTCTTTGTTGAATTTAACCTTTCTTATAGTGCTATCACATGTATTTTCACTTTGACAGGTAGTTTGGCATAAAGCAGTTGGTGTAAATGTAGTCATAGGAAACTTTGCATTAAGAGTTTTACACCTATAAATGCCTGCATAGAACTAAATTTCAAGTAAAATATTCAAAACCTATACACAAATTCATTTGTCATTACCATTTTGAAAGATCCTGAATCCACTTTTAGAGCTTGAATTGAGAAAAAAAAATTTCTTAAAATAATTAATTTTACTTTTCCAGAAATTTTACAGGTCTCTGGATTGTTCTCAGGAGAAAATTTTCAGTCGATACATAAAGTAAAAGTGCAAGTGAAGCTTAAATACGTTGCTAAAAGTCCGTTTACAATTATTGTTCGAAGAGAAGATTTCCAATACCAAAATTTTGTTTATATATTAAGAAAACCTTGCGATATCGAAAAACGCATTATTAGCTGCTGAAACGGCTAAAAACACTATTTCAAGAAAACAGAGTTAAATACTCCTTATACCAAGCCGATCTTGCACTCACGAAGAGAGTTCCACTTATAAAACTGTATGCATAAACAGGTGCAGGCATCAGAGTTTTCTGGAAATTTTCTAGACATTTCTTATGGGTTCTTATATATCTACAAAACTTAAAACTTCTCAAATTCGTGCACTCTTGTTGATTCCAGAGAAATTCTTCACACACTACCTCAAGAGAATTACCTTTGTTGAAATTTACGTTTCTTATAGTGCTTTCACATGTATGATCACTTTTGACAGGTAGTTTGGCATAAAGCAGTTGGTGTAATTGTAGTCATAGGAAACTTTGCATTAAGAGTTTTACACCTATAAAAGGCTGCATAGAACTAAATTTCAAGTAAATATTTCAATCCTATACACAAATTCATTTGCCATTACCATTTTGAAAGACCCTGAATCCACTTTTAGAATCTGAATTTAGAAACATAATCAATTTCTTAAATAAATTAAATTAATTTTTCCAGAAATTTTACAGGATTCTTGATGGTTCTCAGGAGAAAATTTTCACGAAGAGAATTGTCACGAAGAGAGTTCCTCTCATTAAACTGTGTGCATAGATAGGTGCAGGCATCAGAGTTGTGTGTAGAGTTTTATAGATAGTTCTTATATGAGTTCAGATATTTCGATTAACAGTAAAACTTTGCAAGATCGTTCACCATTTTTCATTCAAGA
Source organism: Acheta domesticus (assembly GCA_031308135.1). Taxonomy (NCBI): domain Eukaryota; kingdom Metazoa; phylum Arthropoda; class Insecta; order Orthoptera; family Gryllidae; genus Acheta; species Acheta domesticus. Next base: position 39,788 of record JAHLJT010004473.1, read on the forward strand.
AACATTCTTCACACACTTCCTCTATTGAATTGTCTTTGTTGAATTTAACCTTTCTTATAGTGCTATCACATGTATTTTCACTTTTGACAGGTAGTTTGGCATAGAGCAGTTGGTGTAAATGTAGTCATAGGAAACTTTGCTTTAAGAGTTTTACACCTCTAAATGCCTGCATAGAACTAAATTTCAAGTAAAATATTCAAAACCAATACACAAATTCATTTGTCATAACCATTTTGAAAGATCCTGAATCCACTTTTAGAGCCTGAATTGAAAAAAAAAAACAATTTCCTAAAAAAATTAATTTGACTTTTCCAGAAATTTTACAGGTTTCTGGATTGTTCTCAGGAGAAAATTTTCAGTCAATACATAAGATAAAAGCGCAAGTGAAGCCTAAATACGTTGCTAAAAGTCCGTTTACAATGATTGTTCGAAGAGAAGATTTCCAATACCAAAACATTGTGCATTTATAGAGAAAACGTCTGAGATATCGAAAAAACGCATTATTAGCTGCTGAAACGGCTAAAAACACTATTTCAAGAAAACTGAGTTAAATACTTCTTATACCAAGCTGATCTTGCACTCACGAAGAGAGTTCCACTTATAAAACTGTATGCATAAACAGGTGCAGGCATCAGAGTTTTCTGGAAATCTTTCTAGACATTACTTATAAGTTCTTATATATCTACAAAAGTTAAAATTTCTCAATATCGTGCACCCTTGTTGATTCCAGAGAAATTCTTCACACACTACCTCAAGAGAATTATCTTTGTTGAAATTTACGTTTCTTATAGTGCTTTCACATATATGATCACTTTTGACAGGTAGTTTGGCATAAAGCAGTTGGTATAAATGTAGTCATAGGAAACTTTGCATTAAGAGTTTTACACTTATAAATGCCTGCATAGAACTAAATTTCAAGTAAAATATTTCAATCCTATACACAAATTCATTTGCCATTACCATTTTGAAAGACCCTGAATCCACTTTTAGAACCTGAATTTAGAAACATAATCAATTTCTTAAATAAATTAAATTAATTTTTCCAGAAATTTTACAGGATTCTTGATGGTTCTCAGGAGAAAATTTTCACGAAGAGAATTGTCACGAAGAGAGTTCCTCTCATGAAACTGTGTGCATAGATAGGTGCAGGCATCAGAGTTGTGTGTAGAGTTTTTTAGATAGTTCTTATATGAGTTCTGATATTTCGATTAACAGTAAAACTTTGCAAGATCGTTCACCATTTTTCATTCAAGAAACATTCTTCACACACTTCCTCTATTGAATTGTCTTTGTTGAATTTAACCTTTCTTATAGTGCTATCACATGTATTTTCACTTTTGACAGGTAGTTTGGCATAGTGCAGTTGGTGTAAATGTAGTCATAGGAAACTTTGCATTAAGAGTTTTACACTTATAAATGCCTGCATAGAACTAAACTTCAAGTAAAATATTCAAAACCTATACACAAATTCATTGTCATAACCATTTTGAAAGATCCTGAATCCACTTTTAGAGCCTGAATTGAAAAAAAAAAAAACAATTTCTTAAAAAAATTAATTTTACTTTTCCAGAAATTTTACAGTTTTCTGGATTGTTCTCAGGAGAAAATTTTCAGTCGATACATAAAGTAAAAGTGCAAGTGAAGCTTAAATACGTTGCTTAAAGTCCGTTTACAATGTTTGTTCGAAGAGAAGATTTCCAATACCAAAACATTGTGCATTTATTAAGAAAACGTCTGAGATATCGAAAAACGCATTATTAGCTGCTGAAACGGCTAAAAACACTATTTCAAGAAAACAGAGTTAAATACTTCTTATACCAAGCTGATCTTGCACTCACGAAGAGAGTTCCACTTATAAAACTGTATGCATAAACAGGTGCAGGCATCAGTGTTTTCTGGAAAACTTTCTAGACATTTCTTATAGGTTCTTATATATCTACAAAAGTTAAAACTCCTCAAATTCGTGCACCCTTGTTGATTCCAGAGAAATTCGTCACACACTTCTTTAAGAGAATTATCATTGTTGAAATTTACGTTTCTTATAGTGCTTTCACATGTATGTTCACTTTTGACAGGTAGTTTGGCATAAAGCATTTGGTGTAATTGTAGTCATAGGAAACTTTTCATTAAGAGTTTTACACCTATAAAAGCCAGCATAGAACTAAATTTCAAGTATAATATTTCAATCCTATACACAAATTCATTTGTCATAACCATTTTGAAAGGCCCTGAATCCACTATTAGAACCTGAATTTAGAAACAAAAACAATTTCTTAAAAAAATTAATTTAATTTTATAGAAATTTTACAGGATTCTGGATGGTTCCCAGGAGAAAATTTTCACGAAGAGAATTCCCACGAAGAGAGTTCCTCTCATTAAACTGTGTGCTCAGATAGGTGCAGGCATCAGAGTTGTGTGTAGAGTTTTTTAGATAGTTCTTTTATGTGTTCTGATATTTCGATTAACAGTAAAACTTTGCAAGATTGTGCACCATTTTTCATTCAAGAAACATTCTTCACACACTTCCTCTAGTGAATTGTCTTTGTTGAATTTAACCTTTCTTATAGTGCTATCACATGTATTTTCACTTTTGACAGGTAGTTTGGCATAAAGCAGTTGGTGTAAATGTAGTCATAAGAAACTTTGCATTAAGAGTTTTACACCTATAAATGCCTGCATAGAACTAAATTTCAAGTAAAATATTTCAATCCTATACACAAATTCATTTGCCATTACCATTTTGAAAGACCCTGAATCCACTTTTAGAACCTGAATTTAGAAACATAATCAATTTCTTAAATAAATTAAATTAATTTTTCCAGTAATTTTACAGGATTCTTGATGGTTCTCAGGAGAAAATTTTCACGAAGAGAATTGTCACGAAGAGAGTTCCTCTCATGAAACTGTGTGCATAGATAGGTGCAGGAATCAGAGTTGTGTGTAGAGTTTTTTAGATAGTTCTTATATGAGTTCTGATATTTCGATTAACAGAAAAACATTGCAAGATCGTTCACCATTTTTCATTCAAGAAACATTCTTCACACACTTCCTCTATTGAATTGTCTTTGTTAAATTTAACCTTTCTTATAGTTCTATCACATGTATTTTCACTTTTGACAGGTAGTTTGGCATAGAGCAGTTGGTGTAAATGTAGTCATAGGAAATTTTGCATTAAGAGTTTTACACTTATAAATGCCTGCATAGAACTAAATTTCAAGTAAAATATTCAAAACCTATACACAAATTCATTTGTCATAACCATTTTGAAAGATCCTGAATCCACTTTTAGAGCATAAATTGAGAAAAAAAATATCTTAAAAAAATTAATTTTACTTTTCCAGAAATTTTACAGGTCTCTGGATTGTTCTCAGGAGAAAATTTTCAGTCGATACATAAAGTAAAAGCGCAAGTGAAGCTTACATACGTTGCTAAAAGTCCGTTTACAATTATTGTTCGAAGAGAAGATTTCCAATACCAAAACATTGTTTATTTATTAAGAAAACTTCTGCGATATTGAAAAACGCATTATTAGCTGCTGAAACGGCTAAGAACACTATTTCAAGAAAACTGAATTAAATACTTCTTATACCAAGCTGATCTTGCACTCACGAAGAGAGTTCCACATATAAAACTGTATGCATAAACAGGTGCAGGCATCAGTGTTTTCTGGAAAACTTTCTAGACATTTCTTATAGGTTCTTATATATCTACAAAAGTTAAAACTCCTCAAATTCGTGCACCCTTGTTGATTCCAGAGAAATTCGTCACACACTTCTTTAAGAGAATTATCATTGTTGAAATTTACTTTTCTTATAGTGCTTTCACATGTATGTTCACTTTTGACAGGTAGTTTGGCATAAAGCATTTGGTGTAAATGTAGTCATAGGAAACTTTGCATTAAGAGTTTTACACCTATAAATGCCTGCATAGAACTAAATTTCAAGTAAAATATTCAAAACCTATACACAAATTTATTTGTCATAACCATTTTGAAAGATTCTGAATCCACTTTTAGAGCCTGAATTGAGAAAAAAAAACAATTTCTTAAAAAAATTAATTTTACTTTTCCAGAAATTTGACAGTTTTCTGGATTGTTCTCAGGAGAAAATTTTCAGTCAATACGTAAAGTAAAAGCACAAGTGAAGCTTAAATACGTTGCTAAAAGTCCGTTTACAATTATTGTTCGAAGAGAAGATTTCCAATACCAAAACATTGTGCATTTATTAAGAAAACGTCTGAGATATCGAAAAAACGCATTATTAGCTGCTGAAACGGCTAAAAACACTATTTCAAGAAAACAGAGTTAAATACTTCTTATACGAAGCTGATCTTGCACTCACGAAGAGAGTTCCACTTATAAAACTGTATGCATAAACAGGTGCAGGCATCAGAGTTTTCTTGAAACCTTTCTAGACATTACTTAAAGGTTCTGATATATCTACAAAAGTTAAAATTTCTCCAGTTCGCGCACCCTTGTTGATTCCAGAGAAATTCGTCACACACTTCCTTAAGAGAATTATCTTTGTTGAATTTTATGTTTCTTATAGTGCTTTCACATGTATGTTCACTTTTGACAGGTAGTTTGGCATAAAGCAGTTGGTGTAAATGTAGTCGTAGGAAACTTTGCATTAAGAGTTTTACACCTATAAAAGCCTGCATAGAACTAAATTTCAAGGAAAATATTTCAATCCTATACACAAATTTATTTGTCATAACTATTTAGAAAGATCCTGAATCCAATTTTAGATCCTGAATTTAGAAACAAAAACAACTTCTTAAAAAATTTAATTTAATTTTTCCAGAATTTTATAGTTTTCTGGAAAGTTCTCGGGAGAAAATTTTCAGTCACGACATTAGATATAAGCGCTAGGTAACACAATTTTTGAAAAAATTAAATTTAATTTTTTTAAATGTTATATAGGTTTAAATTATTGCTGTCACAAGATAATATCAAAACATTACATTCGATAAATTATTTAGTGTATCTGAATAGTTGTGTATCAGAATGAAACGAACTCTATAAAACAACAGTTTATTTTACATCGCTTACAATACACGCTTACAATACACTTGGAAAAACCTGGCGGTTTTCAGCGGTTTACAAGGATCGTAATCGAATGGGCGATGTTGCTTCCGAAGGTGTTTCCCACGGTGGCGACAATGGTATCCGGCGAAGTGTGAATTCAGCAACCCTACCCGAAAATCCCTTCGTGGCGGCGTTATTAGAGTAGCCAGAGCAAACGGCGGCGTGGCCTCGGCGATATGTAGCTGCGTCTGTAAACCGCAAGGCCAGCCAGGCGGGATAAAAGTGCTGATCCGAAAGCTGGTGGCCGGGAACGAGCGCGTGCCCTTACTACACGCAGTAATGCGGCGTGGTAACGGAGCGGACCTGCCGAAACCACTCCGTACCAGAAACAAGCGAAGTCCAGCCTCATTTCACGACAGCGAACTAGAAACCAAGCAGAGTCTTCATTCAGCCTTCACCCAGAAACCGTAAACCAGGATCATATAGGGACAGAGCCGGACGTAAAGAACATTGTACCGAGTTACCACAATATCTACGACGACGTTACTCGCTTGCTCTACCTTCCCTTGCCCGCTGCCCGCCACCTGTGCTTGCCTTTCTTTGTGCTGTGGTATTCCTCCGCCAAAATGTGACCGAGAACTATTTTCCCGGGTGGCGCAGACACATAAATGCGCACTGATGCGCGCTACATAGCGCGCCTTAATTATCATTCACGATGGGATACAGCACGTGTATGCTTGGGTAAGATTTTTTCTACTGTACGTGTTGGTACACTTTAATTCGAAAAGTGGTTTCACGCCGATGTTCAGTCCTGACAGGTAGTTTGTAACAACGCAGTTGGTGTATGGATAGACATTGGGTACTTTGTGTTAAGAATTTCATACCTACAAAAGACTACATAAAAAATATTTTCAAGTTAAAGTTTAAGACCCTTAAAATCAATTCATTTCTTATAAACATTCTGTCATATCCTAAACCCACATTCAGGGCCTGACATTAGATATCAACACAATATTATTAAAATTATATTTTATTTTTCCAGAATTTTTAGAGGTTTCTGCGATTAATCTCAGAAGAAAATTTTCAGCAATTACATTAGATAAAATCGCTTGTGACGCCTAAATACATTGCTAAAAGTCCGTTTACAAAGATTGTTCGAAGAGAAGATTTCCAATACCAAAACATTGTGCATTTTCTAAGAAAACTACTGAGATATCGAAAAAACGCATTATTAGCTGCTGAAACGGCTAAAAACACTATTTCAAGAAAACTGAGTTAAATACATCTTTTACTAATGTGATCTTCCACTCATGAAGAGAGTTCCACTAATCAAACTGTATGCATAAACAGGTGGAGGCATCAGAGTTTTCTGGAAACCTTTCTAGACATTTCTTATACGTTCTGATATGTCTATAAAAGTTAAAATTTCTCAAGTTCTTGTACCCTTGTTGATTCCAGAGACATTCGTCACACACTTCCACAAGAGAATTGTCTCTGTTGAATTTTACGTTTCTTATAGTGCGCTTCATGGATGAAACTTTTGACAGGTAGTTTGGTATAAAGCAGTTGGGTAAGTGTAACCATAGGAAACTTTGCAATACGAGTTTTACACCTATAAAAGCCTGCATAGATCTAAATTTCAAGTATAATATGTCAATCCTATACACAAATTCATTTGTCATAACCATTTTGAAAGACCCTGAATCCACTTTTAGAACCTGAATTTAGAAACAAAAACAATTTCTTAAAAATATTAACTTATATTTCGAGAAATTTTACAGGATTCTGGATGGTTCTCAGGGGGAAATTTTCACGAAGAGAATACCCACGTTCCTCTCATGAAACTGTGTGCAACGATATGTGCAGGCAACAGAGTTGTGTATAGAGTTTTTTAGATAGTTCTTTTATGTGTTCTGACATTTCGAATAACGGTAAAACTTTGCAAGATCGTGCACCATTTTTCATTCAAGAAACATTCTTCACCCACTTCCTCTAGTGAATTGTCTTTGTTGAATTTAACCTTTCTTATAGTGCCATCACATGTATTTTCACTTTTGACAGGTAGTTTGTCATAAAGCAGTTGGTGTAAATGTTGTCATAGGAAACTTTGCATTAAGAGATTTACACCTATAAATGCCTGCATAGAACTACATTTCAAGTAAAATATTTCAATCCTATACACAAATTCATTTCCCATTACCATTTTGAAAGACCCTGAATCCACTTTTAGAACCTGAATTTAGAAACTTAATCAATTTTTTAAATAAATTAAATTAATTTTTCCAGAAATTTTACAGGATTCTTGATGGTTCTCAGGAGAAAATTTTCACGAAGAGAATTGCCAAGAAGAGAGTTCCTCTCATGAAACTGTGTGCATAGATAGGTGCAGGCATCAGAGTTGTGTGTAGAGTTTTTTAGATAGTTCTTATGAGTTCTGATATTTCGATTAACAGTAAAACTTTGCAAGATTGTGCACCATTTTTCATTCAAGAAACATTCTTCACACACTTCCTCTAGTGAATTGTCTTTGTTGAATTTAACCTTTCTTATAGTGCTATCACATGTATTTTCACTTTTGACAGGTAGTTTGGCATAAAGCAGTTGGTGTAAATGTAGTCATAGGAAACTTTGCATTAAGAGTTTTACACCTATAAATGCCTGCATAGAACTAAACTTCAAGTAAAATATTCAAAACCTATACACAAATTCATTTGTCGTAACCATTTTGAAAGATCCTGAATCCACTTTTAGAGCTTAAATTGAGAAAAAAAAATTTCTTAAAAAAATTAATTTTACTTTTCCAGAAATTTTACAGGTCTCTGGATTGTTCTCAGGAGAAAATTTTCAGTCGATACATAAAGTAAAAGCGCAAGTGAAGCTTAAATACGTTGCTAAAAGTCCGTTTACAATTATTGTTCGAAGAGAAGATTTCCAATACCAAAACATTGTTTATTTATTAAGAAAACTTCTGCGATATTGAAAAACGCATTATTAGCTGCTGAAACGGCTAAGAACACTATTTCAAGAAAACTGAATTAAATACTTCTTATACCAAGCTGATCTTGCACTCACGAAGAGAGTTCCACTTATAAAACTGTATGCATAAACAGGTGCAGGCATCAGAGTTTTCTGGAAAACTTTCTAGACATTTCTTATGAGTTCTTATATATCTACAAAAGTTAAAACTTCTCAAATTCGTGCACCCTTGTTGATTCGAGAGAAATTCTTCACACACTTCCTCAAGAGAATTATCTTTGTTGAAATTTACGTTTCTTATAGTGCTTTCACATGTATGTTCACTTTTGACAGGTAGTTTGGCATAAAGCAGTTGGTGTAAATGTAGTCATAGGAAACTTTGCATTAAGAGTTTTACACCTATAAATGCCTGCATAGAACTAAATTTCAAGTAAAATATTTCAATCCTATACACAAATTCATTTGCCATTACCATTTTGAAAGACCCTGAATCCACTTTTAGAACCTGATTTGAGAAAAAAAAAACAATTTCTTAAAAAAATTAAATTAATTTTTCCAGAAATTTGACAGTTTTCTGGATTGTTCTCAGGAGAATATTTTCAGTCGATACATAAGATAAAGCGCAAGTGAAGCCCAAATACGTTTCTAAATGTCCGTTTACAATGATTGTTCGAAGAAAAGATTTCCAATACCAAAACATTGTACATTTATTAAGAAAACGTCTGAAATATCGAAAATAGTATTATTAGCTGCTGAAACGGCTAAAAACACTATTTCAAGAAAACTGAGGTAAATACTTCTTATACCAAGCTGATCTTGCACTCACGAAGAGATTTCCACTTATAAAACTGTATGCATAAACAGGTGCAGGCATCAGAGTTTTCTTGAAACCTTTCTAGACATTACTTATAGGTTCTGATATATCTACAAAAGTTAAGATTTTTCAAGTTCGTGCACCCTTGTTGATTCCAGAGACATTCGTCACACACTTCCTCAAGAGAATTGTCTTTGTTGAATTTTACGTTTCTTATAGTGCGCTTCTTGGATGTTCACTTTTGACTGGTAGTTTGGTATAAAGCAGTTGGTGTAAGTGTAGTCATAGGAAACTTTGCATTACGAGTTTTACACCTATAAAAGCCATCATAGAACTAAATTTCAAGTATAATATTTCAATCCTATACACAAATTCATTTGTCATAACCATTTTGAAAGGCCCTGAATCCACTTTTAGAACCTGAATTTAGAAACAAAAACAATTTCTTAAAAAATTAATTTAATATTCTAGAAATTTTACAGGATTCTGGATGGTTCTCAGGAGAAAATTTTCACGAAGAGAATTCCCACGAAGAGAGTTCCTCTCATTAAACTGTGTGCTCAGATATGTGCAGGCATCAGAGTTGGGTGTAGAGTTTTTTAGATAGTTCTTTTATGTGTTCTGATATTTCGATTAACGGTAATACTTTGCAAGATTGTGCACCATTTTCATTCAAGAAACATTCTTCACACACTTCTAGTGAATTCTCTTTGTTGAATTTAACCTTTCTTATAGTGCTATCACATGTATTTTCACTTTTGACAGGTAGTTTGGCGTACAGCAGTTGGTGTAAATGTAGTCATAGGAAACTTTGCATTAAGAGTTTTACACCTATAAATGCCTGCATAGAACTAAATTTCAAGTAAAATATTCAAAACCTATACACAAATTCATTTGTCATAACCATTTTGAAAGATCCTGAATCCTCTTTTAGAGCCTGAATTGAGAAAAAAAAACAATTTCTTAAAAAAATTAATTTTACTTTTCCAGATATTTGACAGTTTTCTGGATTGTTCTCAGGAGAAAATTTTCACGAAGAGAATTGTCACGAAGAGAGTTCCTCTCATGAAACTGTGTGCATAGATAGGTGCAGGCATCAGAGTTGTGTGTAGAGTTTTTTAGATAGTTCTTATATGAGTTCTGATATTTCGATTAACATTAAAACTTTGCAAGATCGTTCACCATTTTTCATTCAAGAAACATTCTTCACACACATCCTCTATTGAATTGTCTTTGTTGAATTTAACCTTTCTTATAGTGCTATCACATGTATTTTCACTTTTGGACAGGTAGTTTGGCATAGAGCAGTTGGTGTAAATGTAGTCATAGGAAACTTTGCATTAAGAGTTTTACACCTATAAAAGCCTGCATAGAACTAAATTTCAAGTAAAATATTTCAATCCTATACACAAATTCATTTGTCAAAACCATTTTGAAAGACCCTGAATCCACTCCTTAGAACCTGAATTTAGAAACAAAATCAATTTCTTAAATAATTAAATTAATTTTTCCAGAAATTTTACAGGATTCTGGATAGTTCTCAGGAGAAAATTGTCACGAAGAGAATTGTCACGAAGAGAGTTCCTCTCATGAAACTGTGTGCATAGATAGGTGCAGGCATCAGAGTTGTGTGTAGAGTTTTTTAGATAGTTCTATATGAGTTTTGATATTTCGATTAACGGTAAAACTTTGCAAGATCGTGCACCATTTTTTCATTCAAGAAACATTCTTCACACACTTCCTCTAGTGAATTCTCTTTGTTGAATTTAACCTTTCTTATAGTGCTATCACATGTATTTTCACTTTTCACAGGTAGTTTAACAGCAGTTGGTGTAATGTAGTCATAGAAAACTTTGCATTAAGAGTTTTACACTTATAAAATCCTGCATAGAACTAAATTTCAAGTAAATTATTTCAATCCTAATACACAAATTCATTGTCATAACCATTTCGAAAGACCCTGAATCCACATTTAGAACCTGAATTTAGAAACAAAAACAATTTCTTAAAATAAATTAATTTATTTTTCGAGAAATTTTACAGGATTCTGGATGGTTCTCAGGAGAAAATTTTCACGAAGAGAATTCCCACGGAGAGAGTTCCTCTCATTAAACTGTGTGCTCAGATAGGTGCAGGCATCAGAGTTGTGTGTAGAGTTTTTTAGATAGTTCTTTTTTGTGTTCTGATATTTCGATTAACGGTAAAACTTTGCAAGATCGTGCCCCATATTTCATTCAAGAAACATTCTTCACACACTTCCTCTAGTGAATTGTGTTTGTTGAATTTAACCTTTCTTATAGTGCTATTCAAATTTATTTTCACTTTTGACAGGTAGTTTGGCATAAAGCAGTTGGTGTAAATGTAGTCATAGGAAACTTTGCATTAAGAGTTTTACACCTATAAATGCCTGCATAGAACTAAATTTCAAGTAAAATATTCAAAACCTATACACAAATTCTTTTGTCATTACCATTTCGAAAGATCCAGAATCCACTTTTAGAGCCTGAATTGAGAAAAAAAAACAATTTCTTAAAAAAAGTAATTTTACTTTTCCAGAAATTTTACAGGTTTCTGGATCGTTCTCAGGAGAAAATATTCAGTCTATACATAAGATAAAAGCGCAAGTGAAGCCTAAATACAATGTTAAAAGTCCGTTTACAATGATTGTTCGAAGAGAAGATTTCCAATACCAAAACATTGTGCATTTATTAAGAAAACGTCTGAGATATCGAAAAACGCATTTCTAGCTGCTGAAACGGCTAAAAACACTATTTCTAGAAAACTGAGTTAAATACTTCTTATACCAAGCTGATCTTGCACTTACGAAGAGAATTCCACTTATAAAACTGTATGCATAATCAGGTGCAGGCATCAGAGTTTTCTTGAAACTTTTCTAGACATTACTTATAGGTTCTGATATATCTACAAAAGTTAAAATTCCTCAAGTTCGTGCACCCTTGTTAATTCCAGAGACATTCGTCACACACTTCCTCAAGAGAATTGTCTTTGTTGAATTTTACATTTCTTATAGTGCGCTTCATGGATGTTCCCTTTGACAGGTAGTTTGGTATAAAGCAGTTGGTGTAAGTGTAGTCATAGGAAACTTTGCATTACGCGTTTTACACCTATAAAAGCCTGCATAGAACTAAATTTCAAGTATAATACTTCAATCCTATACACAATTCATTTGTCATAACCATTTTGAAAGACCCTGAATCCACTTTTAGAACCTGAATTTAGAAACAAAAAACAATTTCTTAAAAAAATTAATTTATTTTTCTAGAAATTTTACAGGATTCCGGATGGTTCTCAGGAGAAAATTTTCACGAAGAGAATTCCCACGAAGACAGCTCCTCTCATTAAACTGTGTGCTCAGATAGGTGCAGGCATCAGAGTTGTGTGTAGAGTTTTTTAGATAGTTCTTATATGAGATCTGATATTTCGATTAACGGTAAAACTTTGCAAGATGGTGCACCATTTTTCATTCAAGAAACATTCTTCACACACTTCCTCTAGTGAATTGTCTTTGTTGAATTTAACCTTTCTTATAGTGCTATCACATGTATTTTCACTTTTGACAGGTAGTTTGGCATAAAGCAGTTGGTGTAAATGTAGTCATAGGAAACTTTGCATTAAGAGTTTTACACCTATAAATGCCTGCATAGAACTAAATTTCAAGTAAAATATTCAAAACCTATACACAAATTCATTTGTCATAACCATTTTGAAAGATCCTGAATCCACTTTTAGAGCCTGAATTGAGAAAAAAAGCAATTTCTTAAATAAAATTAATTTTACTTTTCCAGAAATTTTACAGGTTTCTGGATTGTTCTCAGGAGAAAATTTTCAGTCGATACATAAGATAAAAGCGCAAGTGAAGCCTAAATACGTTTCTAAATGTCCGTTTACAATGATTGTTCGAAGAAAAGATTTCCAATACCAAAACATTGTACATTTATTAAGAAAACGTCTGAAATATCGAAAAACGCATTACTAGCTGCTGAAACGGCTAAAAACACTATTTCAAGAAAACTGAGTTAAATACTTCTTATACCAAGCTGATCTTGCACTCACGAAGAGAGTTCCACTTATAAAAACTGTACTGCATAAACAGGTGCAGGAATCAGAGTTTTCTTGAAACCTTTCTAGACATTACTTATAGGTTCTGATATATCTACAAAAGTTAAAGATTTTTCAAGTTCGTGCACCCTTGTTGATTCCAGAGACATTCGTCACACACTTCCTCAAGAGAATTGTCTTTGTTGAAATTTTACGTTTCTTATAGTGCGCTTCATGGATGTTCACTTTTGACAGGTAGTTTGGTATAAAGCAGTTGGTGTAAGTGTAGTCATAGGAAACTTTGCATTACGAGATTTACACTTATAAAAGCCATCATAGAACTAAATTTCAAGTATAATATTTCAATCCTATACACAAATTCATTTGTCATAACCCTTTTGAAAGACCCTGAATCCACTTTTAGAACCTGAATTTAGAAACAAAAACAATTTCTTAAAAAAATTAATTTAATTTTCTAGAAATTTTACAGGATTCTGGATGGGTTCTCAGGAGAAAATATTCACGAAGAAATTCCCACGAAGAGAGTTCCTCTCATTAAACTGTGTGCTCAGATAGGTGCAGGCATCAGAGTTGTGTGTAGAGTTTTTTAGATAGTTCTTTTATGTGTTCTGATATTTCGATTAACGGTAAAACTTTGCAAGATTGTGCACCATTTTTTCATTCAAGATACATTCTTCACACACTTCCTCTAGTGAATTGTCTTTGTTGAATTTAACCTTTCTTATAGTGCCATCACATGTATTTTTCACCTTTTGACAGGTAGTTTGGCATAAAGCAGTTGGTGTAAGTGTAGTCATAGGAAACTTTGCATTAAGAGTTTTACACTATAAATGCCTGCATAGAACTAAATTTCAAGTAAAATATTCAAAACCTATACACAATTCATTTGTCATAACCATTTTGAAAGATCCTGAATCATCACTTTTAAGAGCTTGAATTGAGAAAAAAAACAATTTCTTAAAAAAATTAATTTTACTTTTCCAGAAATTTTACAGTTTTCTGGATTGTTCTCAGGAGAAAAATTTCAGTCAATACATAAGATAAAAGCGCAAGTGAAGCCTAAATACGTTGCTAATAGTCCGTTTACAATGATTGTTCGAAGAGAAGATTTCCAATACAAAACATTGTGCATTTATTAAGAAACTTCTGAGATATCGAAAAAACGCATTATTAGCTGCATGAAACGGCTAAAACACTATTTCAAGAAAACTGAGTTAAATACTTCTTATACCAAGCTGATCTTGCACTCACGAAGGGAGTTCCACTTATAAAACTGTATGTTCATAAACAGGTTGCAGGCATCAGAGTTTTCTGGAAACCTTTGCTAGGACATTTCCTTTTACGTGCTGGATATTTCTAACAAAAGGTTAAAATTTCTCAGTTCGTGCACCCTTGGTTGATTCCAGAGACATTCGGAACACACTTCCTCAAGAGAATTATCTTAGTTGAATTTTACGTTTTTATAGTGCTTTCAACAGGGTATGTTCACTTCAGAACAGGTAGTTTGGTATAAAGCAGTTGGTGTAAATTGTAGTCATAGGAAAACTTTGCATTAAGAGTTTTACACCTATAAAAGCCTGCATAGAACTAATTTCAAATAAAATATTTCAATCCCATACACAGTTCATTGTCATAACCATTTTGAAGATCCTGAATCCAATTTAGATCCTGAATTTTAGAACGAAAACAACTTCTTAAAAATTAATTTAATTTTTCCAGAATTTTTTGTTTTCTGGAAAGTTCTCGGAGAAATTTTCAGTCATGACATTAGATATAACGCTAGGTACACCATTTTTTAAAAAAATTAAATTTAATTTTTTTTTTAATGTTTTATAAATTTTAACATGATTGCTCTCACAAGATAATATCCAACCATGAGATTCGATAAATTATTTAGTGTAACTGAATTGTTGTGTATCAGAATTAAACGAACTTCTATAAAAAAACAGTTTGTTTACATTGCTTACATAAACGCTTACAATACACTTTGATAATCCTGGCGGTTTTCAGCGGTTTACTAAGTTCGTAATCAATGGGCGATGGTTGCTTCCGAAGGTGTTTCCCCACGGTGGCGACATGCTATCCTGCGAATGTGAAGTCAGCAACCTACCCTACAAAGACGAAAATCCCTTCGTGGCTGCGTTATTAGAGTAGCCAGAGCAAACGGCGGCGTGGCCTCGGCGATATGAGATGCGTCTGTAAACCGCAAGGCCAGCCAGGCGGGGTAAAAGTGCTGATCCGAAGCTGGTGGCCGGGAAGAGCGCGTGCCCTTACTACACGCAGTAATGCGGCGTGGTCACGGAGCGAGCCTGCCGAAACCACTCCGTACCAGAACAAGCGAAGTCCAGCCTCATTTCACGACAGCAACTAGAAACCAAGCAGAGTCTTCATTCAGCCTTCACCCAGAAACCGTAAACCAGGATCATATAGGGACACAGCCGGACGTAAAGAACTTGTACCGAGTTACCACAATAACTACGACGACGTCTACTCGCTGCTCTACCTTCCCTTGCCCGCTGCCCGCCACCCTGTCCTTGCCCTTCTTTTGTTGCTGTGGTATTCCTCCGCCAAAATTTGACCGAGAACTAATTTTCCCGGGTGGGCGCAGAACCATAAATGTGCGCACAGATGCGCGCTACATAGCGCGCCTTATTATCATTCACGATGGGATACAGCACGTGTATGCTTGTGTAAGATTTTTTCTACTGTACGTGTTGGTACACTTTAATTCGAAAAGTGGCTTCACGCCGATGTTTAGTCCTGACAGTATTGTAACAACGCAGTTTGGTGTATGGGTAGACATTGGGTACTTTGTGTTAAGAATTTCATACCTACAAAAGACTACATAAAAAATATTTTTAGTTAAAGTTTAAGACCCCTTAAATCAATCATTTCTTATAAACATTCTGTCATATCCTAAACCCACATTCAGGGCCTGACATTAGAAATCAATCAATATTATTAAAATTATATTTTATTTTTCCAGAATTTTTAGAGGTTTCTGCATTATCTCAGAAGAAAATTTTCAGCAATTACATTAGATAAATCGCTTGTGGACGCCTAAATACGTTGCTAAAGTCCGTTTACAAAGATTGTTCGAAGAGAAGATTTCCAATACCAAACATTGTGCATTTCTATAAGAAACTACTGAGATATTCGAAAACGCATTATTAGCTGCTGGAACCGGCTAAAAAACACTATTTCAAGAAAATAGTTAAATACATCTTTTACTAATGTGATCTTCCACTCATGAAGAGAGTTCCACTAATAAAACTGTATGCATAAACAGGTGCAGGCTTCAGAGTTTTCTGGAAAACTCTCTAGACATTTCTTATAGGTTGTTATATATCTACAAAAGTTAAAAACTTCTCAAATTCGTGCACCCTTGTTGATTCCAGAGAAATTCGTCACACACTTTCCTCATGAGAATTATCTTTTTTGAATTTACGTTTCTTATAGTGCTTTCACATGTATGTTCACTTTTGACAGGTAGATTGGTATATAGCAGTTGGTGTAAGTGTAGTCATAGGAACTTTGCATTACGGAGTTTTACATCTATAAAAGCCTGCATAAAACTCAATTTCAAGTAAAATATTTCAATCCTATACACAAATTCATTTGTCATAGCCATTTTGAAAGGCCTGAATCCACATTTAGAACCTGAATGAGAAACAAAAACAATTTCTTAAAAAAAATTAAATTATTTTTTGGGAGATTTTACAGGATTCTGGATGGTTTACAGGGGAAAATTTTCACGAAGAGAATTCCCACGAAGAGAGTTCCTCTCATGAAACTGTGTGCATAGATATGTGCAGGCATCAGAGTTGTGTATAGAGTTTTTGATAGTTTTTTTATGTGTTCTGATATTTCGAATAACGGTAAAAACTTTGGCAAGATCGTGCACCATTTTTCATTCAAGAAACATTCTTCACACACTTCCTCTAGTGAATTGTCTTTGTTGAATTTAACCTTTCTTATAGTGCTATCACATGTATTTTCACTTTTGACAGGTAGTTTGGCATAAAGCAGTTGGTGTAATTGTAGTCATAGGAAACTTTGCATTAAGAGTTTTACACCTATAAATGCCTGCAATAGAACTAAATTTCAAGTAAAATATTCAAAACCTATACACAAATTCATTTGTCATAACCATATTGAAAGATCCTGAATCCACTTTTAGAGCCTGAATTGAGAAAAAAAAACAATTTCTTAAAAAATTAATTTTACTTTTCCAGAAATTTTACAGGTTTCTGGATTGTTCTCAGGCGAAAATTTTCAGTCAATACATAAGATAAAGCGCAAGTGAAGCCTAAATACGTTGCATAAAGGTCCGTTTACAATGATTGTTCGAAGAGAAGATTCCCAATACCAAAACATTGCGCATTTATTAAGAAAACGTCGGAGATATCGAAAACGCATTATTAGCTGCTGAAACGGGCTAAAAACACTATTTCAGAAAACTGAGTTAAATACTTCTTATACCAAGCTGATCTTGCACTCACGAAGAGAGTTTCCACTTATAAAACTGTATGCATAAACAGGTGCAGGCATCAGAGTTTTCTTGAAACCTTTCTAGACATTACTTACAGGTTCTGATATATCTACAAAAGTTAAAATTTCTCAAAATCGTGCACCCTTGTTGATTCCAGAGACATTCGTCACACACTTCCTCAAGAGAATTGTCTTTGTTGAATTTTACGTTTCTTATAGTGCGCTTCATGGATGTTCACTTTTGACAGGTAGTTTGGTATAAAGCAGTTGGTGTAAGTGTAGTCATAGGAAACTTTGCATTACGAGTTTTACACCTATAAAAGCCTGTATAAAACTAAATTTCAAGTATAATTTTTTCAATCCTATACACAAATTCATTTGTCATAACCATTTTGAAAGACCCTGAATCCACTTTTAGAACCTGAATTTAGAAACAAAAACAATTTCTTAAAAAATTTAACTTATATTTCGAGATATTTTACAGGATTCTGGATGGTTTTCAGGGGAAAATTTTCACGAAGAGAATTCCACGAAGAGAGTTCCTCTCATTAAACTGTCTGCATAGATATGTGCAGGCATAAGAGTTGTGTATAGAGTTTTTTAGATAGTTCTTTTATGTGTTCTGATATTTCAAATAACGGTAAAACTTTGCAAGATCGTGCACCATTTTTCATTCAAGAAACATTCTTCACACACTTCCTCTAGTGAATTGTATTTGTTGAATTTAACCTTTCTTATAGTGCTATCACATGTATTTTCACTTTTGACAGGTAGTTTGGCATATAGCAGTTGGTGTAAATGTAGTCATAGAAAACTTTTTGCATTAAGAGTTTTACACGTATAAAAGCTAGCATAGAACTAAATTTCAAGTACAATATTTCAATGTTATACACAAATTCATTTGTCATAACCATTTTGAAAGACCCTGAATCCACATTTAGAACCTGAATTTAGAAACAAAAACAATTTCTTAAAAAAATTAATTTATTTTTCTAGAAATTTTACAGGATTCTGGATGGTTCTCAGGAGAAAATTTTCACGAAGAGAATTCTTACGAAGGGAGTTCCTATCATTAAACTGTGTGCTCAGATAAGTGCAGGCATTAGAGTTGTGTGTAGAGTTTTTTAGATAGTTCTTTTATGTGTTCTGATATTTCGAATAACGGTAAAACTTTGCAAGATCGTGCACCATTTTTCATTCAAGAAACATTCTTCACAC
The DNA here is from genome assembly GCA_031308135.1 of Acheta domesticus. Lineage (NCBI taxonomy): Eukaryota > Metazoa > Arthropoda > Insecta > Orthoptera > Gryllidae > Acheta > Acheta domesticus. The sequence goes on from JAHLJT010004473.1 coordinate 58,393, forward strand.
ACTTTCTCTAGTGAATTGTCTTTGTTGAATTTAACCTTTCTTATAGTGCTATGACATGTATTTTCACTTTTGACAGGTAGTTTGGCATAAAGCAGTTGGTGTAAATGTAGTCATAGGAAACTTTGCATTAAGAGTTTTACACCTATAAATGCCTGCATAGAACTAAATTTCAAGTAAAATATTCAAAACCTATACACAAATTCATTTGTCATAACCATTTGAAAGATCCTGAATCCACTTTTAGAGCCTGAATTGAGAAAAAAAAACAATTTCTTTAAAAAATTAATTTTACTTTTCCAGAAATTTTACAGGTTTCTGGATTGTTCTCGGGAGAAAATTTTCAGTCAATACATAAGATAAAAGCGCAAGTGAAGCCTAAATACGTTGCTAAAAGTCCGTTTACAATGATTGTTCGAAGAGAAGATTTCCAATACCAAAACATTGTGCATTTATTAAGAAAACTCTGAGATATCGAAAAACGCATTATTAGCTGCTGAAACGGCTAAAAAACACTATTTCAAGAAAACTGAGTTAAATACTTCTTATACCAAGCTGATCTTGCACTCACGAAGAGAGTTTCCACTTATAAAACTGTATGCATAAACAGGTGCAGGCATCAGAGTTTTCTTGAAACCTTTCTAGACATTACTTACAGGTTCTGATATATCTACAAAGTTAAAATTTCTCAAGTTCTTGCACCCTTGGTTGATTCCAGAGACATTCGTCACACACTTCCTCAAGAGAATTGTCCTTTGTTGAATTTTACGTTTCTTATAGTGCGCTTCATGGATGTTCACTTTTGACAGGTAGTTTGGTATAAAGCAGTTGGTGTAAGTGAAGTCATGGGAATTTTGCATTACGAGGTTTACACCTATAAAAGCCTGCATAAAACTAAATTTCAAGTATAATATTTCAATCCTATACACTAATTCAATTGTCATAACCATTTTTAATGACCCTGAAACCACTTTTAGAACCTGAATTTAGAAACAAAAACAATTTCTTAAAAATATTAACTTATATTTCAAAAAATTTTACAGGATTCTGGATGGTTTTCAGGGGAAAATTTTCAGGAAGAGAATTCCCACGAAGAGAGTTCCTATCATGAAACTGTGCGCATAGATAAGTGCAGGCATCAGAGTTGTGTGTAGAGTTTTTTAGATAGTTCTTATATGTGTTCTGATATTTCGATTAACGGTATAAACTTTGCAAGATCGTGCACCATTTTTCATTCAAGAAACATTCTTCACACACTTCCTCTAGTGAATTGTCTTTGTTGAATTTAACCTTTCTTATTGTGCTATCACATGTATTTTCACTTTTGACAGGTAGTTAGGCATAAAGCAGTTGGTGTAAATGTAGTCATAGGAAACTTTGCATTAAGAGTTTTACACCTATAAATGCCTGCATAGAACTAAATTTCAAGTAAAATATTCGTAACCTATACACAAATTCATTTGTCATAACCATTTTGAAAGATCCTGAATCCACTTTTAGAGCCTGAATTGAGAAAAAAAAACAATTTCTTAAAAAATTAATTTTACTTTTCCAGAAATTTTACAGTTTTCTGGATTGTTTCAGGAGAAAATTTTCATTCGATACATAAAGTAAAGGCGCAAGTGAAGCTTGAATACGTTGCTAAAAGTCCGTTTACAATTATTGTTCGAAGAGAAGATTTCCAATACCAAAACATTGTTTATTTATTAAGAAAACTTCTGCGATATCGAAAAACGCATTATTAGCTGCTGAAACGGCTATGAACACTATTTCAAGAAAACTGACTAAAATACTTCTTATACCAAGCTGATCTTGCACTCACGAAGAGAGTTCCACTTATAAAACTGTATGCATTAACAAATGCAGGCATCAGAGTTTTCTGGAAAACTTTCTAGACATTTCTTATAGGTTCTTATATATCTACAAAAGTTAAAACTTCTGAAATTCGTGCACCCTTGTTGGTTCCAGAGAAATTCGTCACACACTTCCTCATGAGAATTATCTTTGTTGAAATTTACGTTTCTTATAGTGCTTTCACATGTATGTTCACTTTTGACAGGTAGTTTGGCATATAGCATTTGGTGTAAATGTAGTCATAGGAAACTTTGCATTAAGAGTTTTACACCTATAAATGCCTGCATAGAACTAAATTTCAAGTAAAATATTCAAAACCTATACACAAATTCATTTGTCATAACCATTTTGAAAGATCCTGAGTCCACTTTTAGAGCCTGAATTGGGAAAAAAAAACAATTTCTTAAAAAAATTAATTTTACTTTTCCAGAAATTTGACAGTTTTCTGGATTGTTCTCAGGAGAAAATTTTCAGTCAATACATAAAGTAAAAGCGCAAGTGAAGCTTGAATACGTTGCTAAAAGTCCGTTTACAATTATTGTTCGAAGAGAAGATTTCCAATACCAAAACATTGTGCATTTATTAAGAAAATTTCTGCGATATCGAAAAACGCATTATTTGCTGCTGAAACGGCTGAAAACACTCCTTCAAGTAAAGTGAGTTAAATACTTCTTATACCAAGCGGATCTTGCACTCACGAAGAGAGTTCCACTTATAAAACTGTATGCATAAAACAGGTGCAGGCATCAGTTTTCTGGAAAACTTTCTAGACATTTCTTATAGGTTCTTATATATCTACAAAAGTTAAAACTTCTCAAATTCGTGCACCCTTGTTGATTCCAGAGAAATTCGTCACACTCTTCCTCAAGAGTATAATCTTTGTTGAAATTAACGTTTCTTATAGTGCTTTCACATGTATGTTCACATTCCACAGGTAGTTTGGCATAAAGCAGTTGGTGTATTTGAAGTCATAGGAAACTTTGCATTAAGAGTTTTACACCTATAAAAGCCTGCATAGAACTAAATTTCAAGTAAAATATTTCAATCCTATACACAAATTCATTTGTCATAACCATTTTGAAAGACCCCGAATCCACTTTTAGAACCTGAATTTAGAAACATAATCAATTTCTTAAATAAATTAAATTAATTTTTCCAGAAATTTTACAGGATTCTTGATGGTTCTCAGGAGAAAATTTTCACGAAGAGAATTGTCACGAAGAGAGTTCCTCTCATGAAACTGTGTGCATAGATAGGTGCAGGCATCAGAGTTGTGTGTGGAGTTTTTTAGATAGTTCTTATATGAGTTCTGATATTTCGATTAACAGTAAAACTTTGCAAGATCGTTCACCATTTTTCATTCAAGAAACATTCTTCACACACTTCCTCTATTGAATTGTCTTTGTTGAATTTAACCTTTCTTATAGTGCTATCTCATGTATTTTCACTTTTGACAGGTAGTTTGGCATAGAGCAGTTGGTGTAAATGTAGTCATAGGAAACTTTGCATTAAGAGTTTTACACCTATAAATGCTTGCATAGAACTAAATTTCAAGTGAAATATTAAAAACCTATACACAAATTCATTTGTCATAACCATTTTGAAAGATCCTGAATCCACTTTTAGAGCCTGAATTGAGAAAAAAAAACAATTTCTTAAAAGAAGTAATTTTACTTTTACAGAAATTTTACAGGTTTCTGGATTGTTCTCAGGAGAAAATTTTCAGTCAAAACATAAAGTAAAAGCGCAAGTGAAGCTTAAATACGTTGCTAAAAGTCCGTTTACAATGATTGTTGAAGAGAAGATTTCCAATACCAAAACATTGTGCATTTATTAAGAAAACTTCTGCAATATCGAAAAACGCATTATTAGCTGCTGAAACGGCTAAAAACACTATTTCAAGTAAATTGAGTTAAATACTTCTTATACCAAGCTGATCTTGCACTCACGAAGAGAGTTCCACTTATAAAACTGTATGCATAAACAGGTGCAGGCATCAGAGTTTTCTGGAAAACTTTCTAGACATTTCTGATAGGTTCTTATATATCTACAAAGTAAAAAAACTCATAAAATTCGTGCACCCTTGTTGATTCCAGAGAAATTCGTCACACACTTCTTTAAGAGAATTATCTTTGTTGAAATTTACGTTTCTTATAGTGCTTTCACATGTATGTTCACTTTTGACAGGTAGTTTGGCATAAAGCATTTGGTGTAAATGTAGTCATAGGAAACTTTGCATTAAGAGTTTTACACCTATAAATGCCTGCATAGAACTAAATTTCAAGTAAAATATTCAAACCTATACACAAATTCATTTGTCATAACCATTTTGAAAGATCCTGAATCCACTTTTAGAGCTTGAATTGAGAAAAAAAAATTTCTTAAAAAAATTAATTTTACTTTTCCAGAAATTTTAGTTTTCTGGATTGTTCTCAGGAGAAAATTTTCAGTCGATACATAAAGTAAAAGTGCAAGTTAAGCTTAAATACGTTGCTAAAAGTCCGTTTACAATTATTGTTCTAAGAGAAGATTTCCAATACCAAAACATTGTTTATTTATTAAGAAAACTTCTGCGATATCGAAAAACGCATTATTAAGTGCTGAAACGGCTAAAAACACTATTTCAAGAAAACTGAGTTAAATACTTCTTATACCAAGCTGATCTTGCACTCACGAAGAGAGTTCCACTTATAAAACTGTATGCATAAACAGGTGCAGGCATCTGAGTTTTCTGGAAAACTTTCTAGACATTTCTGATAGGTTCCTATATATCTACAAAAGTTAAAACTTCTCAAATTCGTGCACCCTTGTTAATTTCAGAGAAATTCGTCACACACTTCCTCATGAGTATAATCTTTGTTGAAATTTACGTTTCTTATAGTGCTTTCACATGTATGTTCACTTTCCACAGGTAGTTTGGCATAAAGCAGTTGGTGTAATTGTAGTCATAGGAAACTTTGCATTAAGAGTTTTACACCTATAAAAGCCTGCATAGAACTAAATTTCAAGTAAAATATTTCAATCCTATTCTCAAATTCATTTGTCATAACCATTTGAAAGACCCTAAATCCACTTTTAGAACCTGAATTTAGAAACAAAATCAATTTCTTAAATAAATTAAATTAATTTTTCCAGAAATTTTACAGGATTCTGGATAGTTCTCAGGAGAAAATTTTCACGGAGAGAATTGTCACGAAGAGAGTTCCTCTCATGAAACTGTGTGCATTGATAGGTGCAGGCATCAGAGTTGTGTGTAGAGTTTTTTAAATAGGTTCTTATATGTGTTCTGATATTTCGTTTAACGGTTAAACTTTGCAAGATCGTGCACCATTTTTCATTCAAGAAACATTCTTCTCACACTTTCTCTAGTGAATTGTCTTTGTTGAATTTAACCTTTCTTATAGTGCCATCACATGTATTTTTACATTTGACCGGTAGTTTGGCATAAAAGCAGTTGGTGTAAATGTAGTCATAGGAAACTTTGCATTAAGAGTTTTACACCTATAAATGCCCGCATAGAACTAAATTTCAAGTAAAATATTCAAAACCTATACACAAATTCATTTGTCATGACCATTTTGAAAGATCCTGAATCCACTTTTAGAGCCTTAATTGAGAAAAAAAAACAATTTCTTAAAAAAATTAATTTTACTTTTCCAGAAATTTTACAGGTTTCTGGATTGTTCTCGGGAGAAAATTTTCAGTCAATACATAAGATAAAAGCGCAAGTGAAGCCTAAATACGTTGCTAAAAGTCCGTTTACAATGATTGTTCGAAGAGAAGATTTCCAATACCAAAACATTGTGCATTTATTAAGAAAACGTCTGAGATATCGAAAAAACGCATTATTAGCTGCTGAAACGGCTAAAAACACTATTTCAAGAAAACTGAGTTAAATACTTCTTATACCAAGCTGATCTTGCACTCACGAAGAGAGTTCCACTTATAAAACTGTATGCATAAACAGGTGCAGGCATCAGAGTTTTCTGGAAAACTTTCTAGACATTTCTTATGGGTTCTTATATATCTACAAAAGTTAAAACTTCTCAAATTCGTGCACCCTTGTTGATTCCAGAGAAATTCTTAACACACTTCCTCAAAAGAATTATCTTTGTTGAAATTTACGTTTCTTATGGTGCTTTCACATGTATGTTCACTTTTGACAGGTAGTTTGGCATAAAGCAGTTGGTGTAAATGTAGTCATAGGAAACTTAGCATTAAGAGTTTTACACCTATAAATGCCTGCATAGAACTAAATTTCAAGTAAAATATTTCAATCCTATACACAAATTCATTTGCCATTACCATTTTGAAAGACCCTGAATCCACTTTTAGAACCTGAATTTAGAAACATAATCAATTTCTTAAATAAATTAAATTAATTTTTCCAGAAATTTTACAGGATTCTTGATGGTTCTCAGGAGAAAATTTTCACGAAGAGAATTGTCACGAAGGGAGTTCCTCTCATGAAACTGTGTGCATAGATAGGTGCAGGCATCAGAGTTGTGTGTAGAGTTTTTTAGATAGTTCTTATATGAGTTCTGATATTTCGATTAACGGTAAAACTTTGCAAGATCGTGCACCATTTTTCATTCAAGAAACATTCTTCACACACTTCCTCTAGTGAATTGTCTTTGTTGAATTTAACCTTTCTTATAGTGCCATCACATGTATTTTCACTTTTGACAGGTAGTTTGGCATAAAGCAGTTGGTGTAAATGTAGTCATAGGAAACTTTGCATTAAGAGTTTTACACCTATAAATGCCTGCATAGAACTAAATTTCAAGTAAAATATTCAAAACCTATACACAAATTCATTGTCATAACCATTTTGAAAGATCCTGAATCCAATTTTAGAGCCTGAATTGAGAAAAAAAAAACAATTTCTTAAAAAAATTAATTTTACTTTTCCAGAAATTTTACAGGTTTCTGGATTGTTCTCAGGAGAAAATTTTCAGTCAATACATAAATAAAAGCGCAAGTGAAGCCTAAATACGTTGCTAAAAGTCCGTTTACAATGATTGTTCGAAGAGAAGATTTCCAATACCAAAACATTGTGCATTCATTTAAAAAACGTCTGAGATATCGAAAAACGCATTATTAGCTGCAGAAACGGCTAAAACACTATTTCAAGAAAACAGAGTTAAATACTTCTTATACCAAGCTGATCTTGCACTCACGAAGAGAGTTCCACTTATAAAACTGTATGCATAAACAGGTGCAGGCATCAGAGTTTTCTGGAAAACTTTCTAGACATTTCTTATAGGTTCTTATATATCTACAAAGTTAAAACTCCTAAAATTCGTGCACCCTTGTTGATTCCAGAGAAATTCGTCACACACTTCTTTAAGAGAATTATCTTTGTTGAAATTTACGTTTCTTATAGTGCTTTCACATGTATATTCACTTTTGATTGGTAGTTTGCATAAAGCATTTGGTGTAAATGTAGTCATAGGAAACTTTGCATTAAGAGTTTTACACCTATAAATGCCTGCATAGAACTAAATTTCAAGTAAAATATTCAAAACCTATACACAAATTCATTTGTCATAACCATTTTGAAAGATCCTGAATCCACTTTTAGAGCTTGAATTGAGAAAAAAAATTTCTTAAAAAAATTAATTTTACTTTTCCAGAAATTTTACAGTTTTCTGGATTGTTCTCAGGAGAAAATTTTCAGTCGATACATAAAGTAAAGTGCAAGTTAAGCTTAAATACGTTGCTAAAAGTCCGTTTACAATGATTGTTCGAAGAGAAGATTTCCAATACCAAAACATTGTGCATTTATTGGGAAACGTCTGAGATATTGAAAAACGCATTATTTGCTGCTGAAACGGCTAAAAACACTATTTCAAGAAAACTGAGTTAAATACTTCTTATACCAAGCTGATCTTGCACTCACGAAGAGAGTTCCACTTATAAAACTGTATGCATAAACAGGTGCAGGCATCAGAGTTTTCTGGAAAACTTTCTAGACATTTCTGATAGGTTCTTATATATCTACAAAAGTTAAAACTTCTCAAATTCGTGCTCCCTTGTTGACTCCAGAGAAATTCGTCACACACTTCCTCATGAGAATTAACTTTGTTGAAATTTACGTTTCTTATAGTGCTTTCACATGTATGTTCACTTTTGGACAGGTAGTTTGGTATAAAGCAGTTGGTGTAAGTGAAGTCATGGGGAATTTTGCATTACGAGGTTTACACCTATAAAAGCCTGCATAAAACTAAATTTCAAGTATAATATTTCAATCCTATACACAAATTCATTTGTCATAACCATTTTGAAAGACCCTGAAACCACTTTTAGAACCTGAATTTAGAAACAAAAACAATTCTTAAAATTATTAACTTATATTTCAAAAAATTTTACAGGATTCTGGATGGTTTTCAGGGGAAAATTTTCAGGAAGAGAATTCCCACGAAGAGAGTTCCTCTCATGAAGCTGTGTGCATAGATATGTGCAGGCATCAGAGTTGTGTATAGAGTTTTTAGATATTTCTTTTATGTGTTCTGAAATTTCGAATAACGGTAAAACTTTGCAAGATCGTGCACCATTTTTCATTCAAGAAACATTTTTCACACACTTCCTCTAGTGAATTCTCTTTGTTGAATTTAACCTTTCTTATAGTGCTATCACATGAATTTTCACTTTTTACAGGTAGTTTGGCATAAAGCAGTTGGTGTAAATGTAGTCACAGAAAACTTTGCATTAAGAGTTTTACACGTATAAAAGCCTGCAAAGAACTAAATTTCAAGGATAATATTTCAATCCTATACACAAATTCATTTGTCATAACCATTTTGAAAGACCCTGAATCCACATTTAGAACCTGAATTTAGAAACAAAAACATTTTCTTAAAAAAATTAATTTATTTTTCTAGAAATTTTACAGGATTCTGGATGGTTCTCAGGAGAAAATTTTCACGAAGAGAATTCCCACGGAGAGAGTTCCTCTCTTTAAACTGTGTGCTCAGATAAGTGCAGGCATCAGAGTTGTGTGTAGAGTTTTTTAGATAGTTCTTGTATGAGATCTGATATTTCGATTAACGGTAAAACTTTGCAAGATTGTGCACCATTTTTCATTCAAGAAACATTCTTCACACACTTCCTCTAGTGAATTGTCTTTGTTGAATTTAACCTTTCTTATAGTGCTATCACATTTATTTTCACTTTTGACAGGTAATTTGGCATAAAGCAGTTGGTGTAAATGTAGTCATAGGAAACTTTGCATTAAGAGTTTTACACCTATAAATGCCTGCTTAGAACTAAATTTCAAGTAAAATATTCAAAACCTATACACAAATTCTTTTGTCATAACCATTTTGAAAGATCCTGAATCCACTTTTAGAGCCTGAATTGAGAAAAAAAAACAATTTCTTAAAAAAAGTAATTTTACTTTTCCAGAAATTTTACAGGTTTCTGGATTGTTCTCAGGGGAAAATTTTCAGTCAATACATAAGATAAAAGCGCAAGTGAAGCCTAAATACGTTGTTAAAAGTCCGTTTACAATGATTGTTCGAAGAGAAGATTTCCAATACCAAAACATTGTGCATTTATTAGGAAACGTCTGAGATATTGAAAAACGCATTATTAGCTGCTGAAACGGCTAAAAACACTATTTCAAGAAAACTGAGTTAAATACTTCTTATACCAAGCTGATCTTGCACTCACGAAGAGAGTTCCACTTATAAAACTGTATGCATATACAGGTGCAGGCATCAGAAATTTCTGGAAAATTTTCTAGACATTTCTTATAGGTTCTTATATATCTAGAAAAGTTAAAATTTCTCCAGTTCGCGCACCCTTGTTGATTCCAGAGAAATTCGTCACACACTTCCTCAAGAGAATTATCTTTGTTGAATTTTACGTTTCTTATAGTGCTTTCACATGTATGTTCACTTTTGACAGGTAGTTTGGCATAAAGCAGTTGGTGTAAATGTAGTCATAGGAAACTTTGCATTAAGAGTTTTACCCCTATAAAAGCCTGCATAGAACTAAATATTAAGTAAAATATTTCAATCCTATACACAAATTCATTTGTCATAACTATTTTGAAAGATCCTGAATCCAATTTTAGATCCTGAATTTAGAAACAAAAACAACTTCTTAAAAAATTTAATTTAATTTTTCCAGAATTTTATAGTTTTCTGGAAAGTTCTCGGGAGAAAATTTTCACTCATGACATTAGATATAAGCGCTAGGTAACACAATTTTAGAAAAAATTAAATTTAATTTTTTTAAATGTTTTATAGGTTTAAATGATTGCTCTCACGAGATAATATCCAACCATTACATTCGATAAATTATTTAGTGTAATTGAATAGTTGTGTATCAGAATGAGACGAACTCTATAAAACAACAGTTTATTTTACATCGCTTACAATACACGCTTAAAATACACTTGGAAAAAACCTGGCGGTTTTCAGCGGTTTACAAGTTTCGTAATCGAATGGGCGATGTTGCTTCCGAAGGTGTTTCCCACGGTGGCGACAATGCTATCCGGCGAAGTGTGAATTCGGCAACCCTACCCGAAAATCCCTGCTTGGCGGCGTTATTAGAGTAGCCAGAGCAAACGGCGGCGTGGCCTCGGCTATATGTAGCTGCGTCTGTAAACCGCAAGGCCAGCCAGGCGGGATAAAAGTGCTGATCCGAAAGCTGGTGGCCGGGAACGAGCGCGTGCCCTTACTACACGCAGTAATGCGGCGTGGTCACGGAGCGGACCTGCCGAAACCACTCCGTACCAGAAACAAGCGAAGTCCAGCCTCATTTCACGACAGCGAACTAGAAACCAAGGAGAGTCTTCATTCAGTCTTCACCCAGAAACCGTAAACCAGGATCATATAGGGACACAGCCGGACGTAAAGAACATTGTACCGAGTTACCACAATATCTACGACGACGTTACTCGCTTGCTCTACCTTCCCTTGCCCGCTGCCCGCCACCTGTGCTTGCCCTTCTTTGTGCTGTGGTATTGCTCCGCCAAAATGTGACCGAGAACTAATTTTCCCCGGTGGCGCAGACACATAAATGCGCACTGATGCGCGCTACATAGCGCGCCTTAATTATCATTCACGATGGGATACAGCACGTGTATGCTTGGGTAAGATTTTTTCTACTGTACGTGTTGGTACACTTTAATTCGAAAAGTGGTTTCACGCCGATGTTCAGTCCTGACAGGTAGTTTGTAACAACGCACTTGGTGTATGGGTAGACATTGGGTACTTTGTGTTAAGAAATTCATACCTACAAAAGACTACATAAAAAATATTTTCAAGTTAAAAATTAAGACCCTTAAAATCAATTCATTTCTTATAAACATTCTGTCATATCCTAAACACACATTCAGGGCCTGACATTAGAAATCAACACAATATTATTAAAATTATATTTTATTTTTCCGGAATTTTTAGAGGTTTCTGCGATTAATCTCAGAAGAAAATTTTCAGCAATTACATTAGATAAAATCGCTTGTGACTCCTAAATACTTTGCTAAAAGTCCGTTTACAAAGATTGTTCGAAGAGAAGATTTCGAATACCAAAACATTGTGCATTTTCTAAGAAAACTACTGAGATATCGAAAAACGCATTATTAGCAGCTGAAACGGCTAAAAACACTATTTCAAGAAAACTGAGTTAAATACTTCTTATACCAATCTGATGTCGCACTCACGAAGAGAGTTCCACTTATAAGACTGTATGCATATACAGGTGCAGGAATCAGAGTTTTCTGGAAACCTTTCTAGACATTTCTTATACGTTCTGATATATCTATAAAAGTTAAAATTTCTCAAGTTCGTGCAACCTTGTTGATTCCAGAGACATTCGTCACAAACTTCTTCAAGGAATTGTCTTTGTTGAATTTTACGTTTCTTATACGGCTCTTCATGGATGTTCACTTTTGACACGTAGTTTGGTATAAAGCAGTTGGTGTAAGTGTAGTCATAGGAAACTTTGCATTACGAGATTTACACCTATAAAAGCCTGCATAGAACTAAATTTCAAGTATAATATTTCAATCCTATACACAAATTCATCTGTCATAACCATTATGAAAGACCCTGAATCCACTTTTAGAACCTGAATTTAGAAACAAAAACAAATTCTTAAAAAAATTACCTTATATTTCGAGAAAAATTTACAGGATTCTGGATGGTTTTCAGGGGAAAATTTTCACGAAGAGAATTCCCACGAAGAGAGTTCTTCTCATGAAACTGTGTGCATAGATATGTGCAGGCATCAGAGTTGTGTATAGAGTTTTTTAGATAGTTCTTTTATGTGTTCTGATATTTCGATTAACGGTAAAACTTGCAAGATCGTGCACCATTTTTCATTCAAGAAACATTCTTCACACACTTCCTCTAGTGAATTGTCTTTGTTGAATTTAACCTTTCTTATAGTGCTATCACATGTATTTTCACTTTTGACAGGTAGTTTGGCATAAAGCAGTTGGTGTAAATGTAGTCATAGGAAACTTTGCATTAAGAGTTTTACACCTGTAAATGCCTGCACAGAACTAAATTTCAAGTATTTTATTTCAATCCTATACACAAATTCATTTGTCATAACCATTTTGAAAGAACCTGAATCCACTTTTAGAACCTGAATTTAGAAACAAAAACAATTTCTTAAAAAAATTAACTTATATTTCGAGAAATTTTACAGGATTCTGGATGGTTTTCAGGGAAGAAGTTTCACGAAGAGAATTCCCACGAAGAGAGTTCCTCTCATGAACTGTGTGCATAGATATGTGCAGGCATCAGAGTTGTGTATAGAGTTTTTTAGATAGTTCTTTTATGTGTTCTGATATTTCGATTAACGGTAAAAACTTTGCATGATCGTGCACCATTTTTCATTCAAGAAACATTCTTCACACACTTCCTCAAGTGAATTGTCTTTGTTGATTTAACCTTTCTTATAGTGCTATCACATGTATTTTCACTTTTGACAGGTAGTTTGGCATAAAGCAGTTGGTGTAAATGTAGTCATAGGAAACTTTGCATTAAGAGTTTTACACCTATAAATGCCTGCATGGAACTAAATTTCAAGTAAAATATTCAAAACCTATACACAAATTCATTTGTCATAACCATTTTGAAAGATCCTGAATCCACTTTTAGAGCCTGAATTGAGAAAAAAAACAATTTCTTAAAAAAATTGGATTTACTTTTCCAGAAATTTTACAGGTTTCTGGATTGTTCTCAGGAGAAAATTTTCAGTCAATACATAAGATAAAAGCGCAAGTGAAGCCTAAATACGTTGCTAAAAGTCCGTTTACAATGATTGTTCGAAGAGAAGATTTCCAATACCAAAACATTGTGCATTTATTAAGAAAACGTCTGAGATATCGAAAACGCATTATTAGCCGCTGAAACGGCTAAAAACACTATTTCAAGAAAACTGAGTTAAATACTTCTTATACCAAGCTGATCTTGCACTCACGAAGAGAGTTCCACTTATAAAACTGTATGCATAAACAGGTGCAGGCATCAGAGTTTTCTTGAAACCTTTCTAGACATTACTTACAGGTTCTGATATATCTACAAAAGTTAAAATTTCTCAAGTTCGTGCAACCTTGTTGATTCCAGAGACATTCGTCACACACTTCCTTAAGAGAATTGTCTTTGTTGAATTTTACGTTTCTTATAGTGCGCTTCATTGATGTTCACTTTTGACAGGTAGTTTGGTATAAAGCAGTTGGTGTAAGTGTAGTCATAGGAAACTTTGCATTACGAGTTTTACACCTATAAAAGCATGCATAAAACTAAATTTCAAGTATAATTTTTCGATCCTATACACAAAATCATTTGTCATAACCATTTTGAAAGACCCTGAATCCACATTTAGAACCTGAATTTAGAAACAAAAACAATTTCTTAAAAAAATTAATTTATTTTTCTAGAAATTTTACAGGATTCTGGATGGTTCTCAGGAGAAAATTTTCAGGAAGAGAATTCCACGAAGAGAGTTCCTCTCATGAAACTGTGTGCATAGATATGTGCAGGCATCAGAGTTGTGTATAGAGTTTTTTTAGATAGTTCTTTTATGTGTTCTGATATTTCGAATAACGGTAAAACTTTGCAAGATCGTGCACCATTTTTCATTCAAGAAACATTCTTCACACACTTCCTCTAGTTAATTGTCTTTGTTGAATTTAACCTTTCTTATAGTGCTATCACATGTATTTTCACTTTCGACAGGTAGTTTCGCATAAAGCAGTTGGTGTAAATGTAGTCATAGAAAACTTTTTGCATTAAGAGTTTTACACCTATAAAAGCCTGCATAGAACTAAATTTCAAGTATAATATTTCAATCCAATACACAAATTCATTTGTCATAACCATTTTGAAAGACCCTGAATCCACATTTAGAACATGAATTTAGAAACAAAAACAATTTCTTAAAAAAATTAATTTATTTTTCTAGAAATTTTACAGGATTCTGGATGGTTCTCAGGAGAAAATTTTCACGAAGAGAATTCCCACGAAGGGAGTTCCTCTCATTAATTCATTTGCCATTACCATTTTGAAAGACCCTGAATGCACTTTTAGAGCCTGAATTGAGAAACAAAAACAATTTCTAAAAAAAATTAATTTTACATTTCCAGAAATTTTACAGGTTTCTGGATTGTTCTCAGGAGAAAATTTTCAGTCGATACATAAGATAAAAGCGCAAGTGAAGCCTAAATACGTTTCTAAATGTCCGTTTACAATGATTGTTCGAAGAAAAGATTACCAATACCAAAACATTGTACATTTATTAAGAAAATTTCTGAGATATCGAAAAACGCATTATTAGCTGCTGAAACGGCTAAAAACACTATTTCAAGAAAACTGAGTTAAATACTTCTTATACCAAGCTGATCTTGCACTCACGAAGAGAGTTCCACTTATAAAACTGTATGCATAAACAGGTGCAGGCATCAGACTTTTCTTGAAACCTTTCTAGTCATTATTTATAGGTGCATATATATCTAAAAAAGTTAAGATTTTTCAAGTTCGTGCACCCTTGTTGATTCCAGAGACATTCGTCGCACACATCCTCAAGAGAATTGTCTTTGATAAATTTTACGTTTTTTATAGTGCGCTTCATGGATTGTCACTTTTGACAGGTATTTTGGTATAAAGCAGTTGGTGTAGGAGTAGTCATAGGAAACTTTGCATTACGAGTTTTACACCTATAAAAGCCAGCATAGAATCAAATTTCAAGTATATTATTTCAATCCTATACACAAAATCATTTGTCATAACCATTTTGAAAGACCCTGAATCCACTTTTAGAACCTGAATTTAGAAACAAAAAATATTTCTTAAAAAAATTAACATATATTTCGAGAAATTTTACAGGATTCTGGATGGTTCTCAGGGGAAAATTTTCACGAAGAGAATACCCACGATGAGAGTTCCTCTCATGAAACTGTGTGCATAGATTTGTGCAGGCATCAGAGTTGAGTATAGAGTTTTTTAGATAGTTCTTTTATGTGTTCTGACATTTCGAATAACGGTAAAACTTTGCAAGATCGTGCACCATTTTTCATTCAAGAAACATTCTTCACACACTTCCTCTAGTGAATTGTCTTTGTTTAATTTAACCTTTCTTATAGTGCTATCACATTTTTTTTCACTTTTGACAGGTAGTTTGGCATAAAGCAGTTGGTGTAAATGTAGTCATAGGAAACTTTGCATTAAGAGTTTTACACCTGTAAATGCCTGCACAGAACTAAATTTCAAGTAAAATATTCAAAACCTATACACAAATTCATTTGTCATAACCATTTTGAAAGATCCTGAATCCACTTTTAGAGCCTGAATTGAGAAAAAAAAACAATTTCTTAAAAAAATTAATTTTACTTTTCCAGAAATTTTAAAGTTTTCTGGATTGTTCTCAGGAGAAAATTTTCAGTCGATACATAAAGTAAAAGCGCAAGTGAAGCTTAAATACGTTGCTAAAAGTCCGTTTACAATTATTGTTCGAAGAGAAGATTTCCAATACCAAAACATTGTTTATTTATTAAGAAAACTTCTGCGATATCGAAAAACGCATTATTAGCTTCTGAAACGGCTAAAAACACTATTTCAAGAAAACTGAGTTAAATACTTCTTATACCAAGCTGATCTTGCACTCACGAAGAGAGTTCCACTTATAAAACTGTATGCATAAACAGATGCAGGCATCAGAGTTTTCTTGAAATCTTTCTAGACATTACTTACAGGTTCTGATATATCTACAAAAGTTAAAATTTCTCAAGTTCGTGCACCCTTGTTGATTCCAGAGACATTCGTCACACACTTCTTCAAGAGAATTGTCTTTGTTGAATTTTACGTTTCTTATGGATGTTCACTTTTGACACGTAGTTTGGTATAAAGCAGTTGGTGTAAGTGTAGTCATAGGAAACTATGCATTACGAGATTTACACCTATAAAAGCCTGCATAGAACTAAATTTCAAGTATAATATTTCAATCCTATACACAAATTCATCTGTCATAACCATTTTGAAAGACCCTGAATCCAATTTTAGAACCTGAATTCAGAAACAAAAACAATTTCTTAAAAAAATGAACTTATATTTCGGGAAATTTTACAGGATTCTGGATGGTTCTCAGGGGAAAATTTTCACGAAGAGAATACCCACGATGAGAGTTCCTCTCATGAAACTGTGTGCATAGATATGTGCAGGCATCAGAGTTGTGTATAGAGTTTTTTAGATAGTTCTTTTATGTGTTCTGACATTTCGAATAACGGTAAAACTTTGCAAGATCGTGCACCATTTTTCATTCAAGAAACGTTTTTCACACACTTCCTCTAGTGAATTGTCTTTGTTGAATTTAACCTTTCTTATAGTGCTATCACATGTATTTTCACTTTTCACCGGTAGTTTGGCATAAAGCAGTTGGTGTAAATGTTGTCATAGAAAACTTTGCATTAAGAGTTTTACACCTATAAAAGCCTTCATAGAACTAAATTTCAAGTAAAATATTCAAAACCTATACACAAATCCATTTGTCAAAACCATTTTGAAAGATCCTGAATCCACTTTTAGTGCCTGAATTTAGAAACAAAAACAATTTCTTAAAAAAATTAATTTAACATTTCCAGAATTTTTTCAAGTTTCTGGATTGTTCTCAGGAGAAAATTTTCAGTCAATACATAAGATAAAAGCGTTAGTGAAGGCTAAATACGTTGCTAAACGTCCGTTTACAATAATTGTTCGAAGAGAAGATTTCCAATACCAAAACATTGTACATTCATTAAGAAACTTCTGAGATATCGAAAAACGCATTATTAGCTGCTGAAACGGCTAGAAACACTATTTAAAGAAAACTGAGTTAAATACTTCTTATACCAATCTGATGTCGCACTCACGAAGAGAGTTCCACTTATAAAACTGTATGCATATACAGGTGCAGGCATCAGAGTTTTCTGGAAACCTTTCTAGACATTTCTTATACGTTCTGATATATCTATAAAAGTTAAAATTTCTCAAGTTCGTGCACCCTTGTTGATTCCAGAGACATTCGTCACACACTTCTTCAAGAGAATTGTCTTTGTTGAATTTTACGTTTCTTATAGGGCTCTTCATGGATGTTCACTTTTGACACGTAGTTTGGTGTAAAGCAGTTGGTGTAAGTGTAGTCATAGGAAACTATGCATTACGAGATTTACACCAATAAAAGCCTGCATAGAACTAAATTTCAAGTATAATATTTCAATCCTATACACAAATTCATCTGTCATAACCATTTTGAAAGACCCTGAATCCACATTTAGAACCTGAATTTAGAAACAAAAACAATTTCTTAAAAAAATTAATTTATTTTTCTAGAAATTTTACAGGATTTTGGATGGTTCTCAGGAGAAAATTTTCACGAAGAGAATTCCCACGAAGGGAGTTCCTCTCATTAAACTGTGTGCTCAGATAGGTGCAGGCATTAGAGTTGTGTGTAGAGTTTTTTAGATAGTTCTTTTATGTGTTCTGATATTTCGATTAACGGTAAAACTTTGCAAGATCGTGCACCATTTTTCATTCAAGAAACATTCTTCACACACTTCCTCTAGTGAATTGTCTTTGTTGAGTTTAACCTTTCTCATAGTGCCATCACATGTATTTTCACTTTTGACAGGTAGTTTGGCATAAAGCAGTTGGTGTAAATGTAGTCATAGGAAACTTTGCATTAAGAGTTTTACACCTATAAATGCCTGCATTGAACTAAATTTCAAGTAAAATATTCAAAACCTATACACAAATTCATTTGTCATAACCATTTTGAAAGATCCTGAATCCACTTTTAGAGCCTGAATTGAGAAAAAAAACAATTTCTTAAAATAATTAATTTTACTTTTCCAGAAATTTTACAGTTTTCTGGATTGTTCTCAGGAGAAAATTTTCAGTCGATACATAAAGTAAAAGCGCAAGTGAAGCTTAAATACGTTGCTAAAAGTCCGTTTACAATTATTGTTCGAAGAGAAGATTTCCAATACCAAAACATTGTTTATTTATTAAGAAAACCTCTGCGATATCGAAAAACGCATTATTAGCTGCTGAAACGGCTAAGAACACTATTTCAAGAAAACTGAATTAAATACTTCTTATACCAAGCTGATATTGCACTCACGAAGAGAGTTCCACTTATAAAACTGTATGCATAAACAGGTGCAGGCATCAGAGTTTTCTGGAAAACTTTCTAGACATTTCTTATAGGTTCTTATATATCTACAAAAGTTAAAATTTCTCAAATTCGTGCACCCTTGTTGATTCCAGAGAAATTCGTCACACACTTCCTCATGAGAATTATCTTTGTTGAAATTTACGTTTCTTATAGTGCTTTCACATGTATGTTCACTTTTGACAGGTAGTTTGGCAAAAGCAGTTGGTGTAATTGTAGTCATAGGAAACTTTGCATTAAGAGTTTTAAACCTATAAAAGCCTGCATAGAACTAAATTTCAAGTAAAATATTTCAATCCTATACACAAATTCATTTGCCATTACCATTTTGAAAGACCCTGAATCCACTTTTAGAACCTGAATTTAGAAACAAAATCAATTTCTTAAATAAATTAAATTAATTTTTCCAGAAATTTTACAGGATTCTGGATAGTTCTCAGGGGAAAATTTTCACGAAGAGAATTGTCACGAAGAGAGTTCCTCTCATGAAACTGTGTGCATAGATAGGTGCAGGCATCAGAGTTGTGTGTAGAGTTTTTTAGATAGTTCTTATATGAGTTCTGATATTTCAATTAACCCTAGGATGCATGGGCCTATGAAACTACACGAATGCATATGCAGGGCCTCCGAGGCCCTGCGACATTTTCACTCAAAAAATGCAAATTTTTTTAATATTCGTTTCTTTAGAGCATACATTTAAATAAAATTATACCCATACCATTCAACAAATGCTTATTTATTGCAATATTTGTTAATATAACACATAATATTACACTTATTCATTGTGAATTTTTGTAGAATATTTTTACAAGCATGAGGAACAAACAATATGACTATGTTCTTTGCACACAGATCTGTTACATTTTTCACATACCATTGTGCTTTTCCTGTGTCTTTCATATGGGCAGAAAGAACATCTTCTTCTTTGTTGCACACATCTAAATGTTTCTGGGGTGGGTTCTGGACGCACTATACCGCACAATGAAAGAGCATGTTGCAATGATTTGGGTAAATTTCGTTGATTCGCTCTCCTCTCCATGAGGTTTCTAACTAACTCAAACGACAAGTCTTTCAAGAATAATCTTCTTGTATCATTTCTTCTTGGATAAAACTCTAAATTTTGAGCTGAAAATATAATTTGACTGTTTAGTGCAGCAACGTCCATAACGTTCATCCACAAGACGAAAGGCCACCGCCGAGTTTGTCTCTTGCACGTGTAATTTTTCACTTTCTGATCCATTTGATCAACACCACCTTTTGTTTCGTTGTAAAAGCATATAATTTCTGGTTTATTTTTCATATTGTTGCTATCAATGGCCTTGTCGTGATGCATTGTGCTTATCAGAATTACCGCTCTTTTCTTTTAGGCACATAGCTCACCATTGTTACTTTCCCTTGAATCCAAAAAGGGAAGACTTTATCTCTCTCAGTGCAGATGGCAACATTTCTTTTGGTATGTCAGGCTTGTTATGTCTCAGAGTCCCGACAACTGTGATTCCTTTTTGAAGCATTTCTTCAGCAAGTGGAACACTACAAAAGAAGTTATCAAATGTGATGTTCCGTGATGAACCTTCAACAATCTTTGCCAAATCATTTACAACTCCTCTTGCCAAGTTCTTTTGTACTGGCTCGTTTGGCTTTCTTCCAGTGTAAATGGTTCCGTTTATTGCGTAAGAATTTTTTGAATCACAAAGCCAAAAAATTTTGATGCCATATTTAGCGGGTTTTTTGGGCATGTATTGTACGAAACTGCATCTACCTCGGAATGAGAGCAACTGCTCGTCAATAGTAAGATATGCATTAGGAGTCATAACATTTTGACAGTTCCCAATGAACATTTCCCAAACATATCTAAAGGCAGCAAGTTTATCTGTTTGGGCACGTGACGCTCTGGTGCGCCGATCATCGAATCTAATAACTCTTCTAATATCTTCAAATCTATTTACAGACATAGTAGCTCTGTACAGAGGGTTTTGCTTTTGATCTAAAAACAGTTCCCTAACTGGTACATCCCAGCTTTTCTCCACACCAGCAAGAAGTAATAATCCAAAAAATGCATTGATTTCATCAACGGTAATTTGTCTCCAAGTTTTACCCTTTTCTGTTGCAATTCGCCTTCCCTCTAAATTCGAACATAGCAATATTTCATCAATAATATTTTGAGTAACAAAATAGTCCCATGCCTGTTTAGGTGTTGAAGTAGTTATTCCTCTTTTAGGGCCAGAAGTCCATGTAATAATATTATGTGCAAGTGTACGAGAAGAAACTGGAGAATCATGTTGCCAAACAGTACCATTTCTACTTATAAATGTTCCAGCAGTAGGGGGGCTAGTAACACTCACCGAAATATCAGCGTCGCTTTCTGAACAAGAACTTGTGCTGTGATCATCACTTTCAATATCTGTCACTAAAGGATGATATTCTGGATCTAAATCTGAATCATCACTGTTTACATCATCAAGAACTTCCTCCTCAATCAACCATTCTTCCACCGTAGGTTCAAAATCACCAGCTGAAGCTGAAACGTAACGTCTATCACGTGAAAAAGCCATACTTCAAATTGAAAGCACACGGCGCAATTCCCACTCCTTGCCAAACTGTTTCGCAGCTGAAATCTTACTAACAATACGCAAGATTCTCCAAGATTGCTTGTCAACAATGGAAAAACACGATAACTTTGTTTCTCAGAATGAACCACGCATTGTAGAAGCCTGCTTATCGCCCCACGCTTCGAAATCTGACTTTTTCACGATAGGGCCTCAAAGGCCCTGCATATGCATTGACGTAGTAGAATTGTATTTTAGTAACTATCTATAAAACTTCTAAGAATTCTTCCTTTGCGAGAAGATCAAATGAAAGTAGAATAATCAATTGAAGATTACACATCCGGCCAGTTCTCATGTTTCCAGCATTGCAGAGTAACAAGAGAAATAAAAACCGATAGGGCCTCGGAGGCCCTGCATATGCATCCTAGGGCTAACGGTAAAACTTTGCAAGATCGTGCACCATTTTTCATTCAAGAAACATTCTTCACATACTTTTCTAGTGATTTGTCTTTGTTGAATTTAACCTTTCTTTTAGTGCCTTCACATGTATTTTCACTTTTAACCGGTTGTTTCGCATAAAGCAGTTGGTGTAAATGTAGTCATAGGAAACTTTGCATTAAGAGTTTTACACCTATTAATGCCTGCATAGAACTAAATTTCAAGTAAAATATTTCAATCCTATACACAAATTCATTTGCCATTACCATTTTGAAAGACCCTGAATCCACTTTTAGAACCTGAATTTAGAAACAAAATCAATTTCTTAAATAAATAAAATTAATTTTTCCAGAAATTTTACAGGTTTCTGGATTGTTCTCAGGAGAAAATTTTCAGTCAATACATAAGATAAAAGCGCAAGTGAAACCTAAATACGTTGCTAAAAGTCCGTTTACAATGATTGTTCGAAGAGAAGATTTCCAATACCAAAACATTGTGCATTTATTAGGAAAACGTCTGAGATATCGAAAAACGCATTATTAGCTGCTGAAACGGCTAAAAACACTATTTCAAGAAAACTGAGTTAAATACTTCTTATACCAAGCTGATCTTGCACTCACGAAGAGAGTTCCACTTATAAAACTGTATGCATAAACAGGTGCAGGCATCAGAGTTTTCTTGAAACCTTTCTAGACATTACTCACAGGTTCTGATATATCTACAAAAGTTAAAATTTCTCAAGTTCGTGCACCCTTGTTGATTCCAGAGACATTTGTCATACACTTCCTCAAGAGAATTGTCTTTGTTGAATTTTACGTTTCTTATAGTGCGCTTCATGGATGTTCACTTTTGACAGGTAGTTTGGTATAAAGCAGTTGGTGTAAGTGTAGTCATAGGAAACTTTGCATTACGAGTTTTAAACCTATAAAAGCATGCATAAAACTCAATTTCAAGTATAATTTTTCAATCCTATACACAAATTCATTTGTCATAACCATTTTGAAAGATCCTGAATCCACTTTTAGAACCTGAATTTAGAAACAAAAACAATTTCTTAAAAAAATTAATTTATTTTTCTAGAAATTTTACAGGATTCTGGATGGTTCTCAGGAGAAAATTTTCACGAAGAGAATTCCCACGAAGAGAGTTCCTCTCATTAAACTGTGTGCTCAGATAGGTGCAGGCATCAGAGTTGTGTGTAGAGTTTTTTAGATAGTTCTTTTATGTGTTCTGATATTTCGATTAACGGTAAAAGTTTGCAAGATCGTGCACCATTTTTCATTCAAGAAACATTCTTCTCACACTTCCTCTAGTGAATTGTCTTTGTTGAATTTAACCTTTCTTATAGTGCTATCACATGTATTTTCACTTTTGACAGGTAGTTTGGCATAAAGCAGTTGGTGTAAATGTAGTCATAGGAAACTTTGCATTAAGAGTTTTACGCCTATAAATGCCTGCATAGAACTAAATTTTAAGTAAAATATTCAAAACCTATACACAAATTCATTTGTCATAACCATTTTGAAAGATCCTGAATCCACTTTTAGAGCCTGAATTGAGAAAAAAAAAACAATTTCTTAAAAAAATTAATTTTACTTTTCCAGAAATTTTACAGGTTTCTGGATTGTTCTCAGGAGAAAATTTTCAGTCGATACATAAAGTAAAAGCGCAAGTGAAGCTTAAATACGTTGCTAAAAGTCCGTTTACAATTATTGTTCGAAGAGAAGATTTCCAATACCAAAACATTGTTTATTTATTAAGAAAACTTCTGCGATATCGAAAAACGCATTATTAGCTTCTGAAACGGCTAAAAACACTATTTCAAGAAAACTGAGTTAAATACTTCTTATACCAAGCTGATCTTGCACTCACGAAGAGAGTTCCACTTATCAAACTGTATGCATAAACAGGTGCACGAATCAGAGTTTTCTGGAAAACTTTCTAGACATTTCTTACAGGTTCTTATATATCTACAAAAGATAAAACTTCTCTAATTCGTGCACCCTTGTTGATTCCAGAGAAATTCGTCACACACTTCCTCATGAGAATTATCTTTGTTGAAATTTACGTTTCTTATAGTGCTTTCACATGTATGTTCAATTTTGACAGGTAGTTTGGCATAAAGCAGTTGGTGTAATTGTAGTCATAGGAAACTTTGCATTAAGAGTTTTACACCTATAAAAGCCTGCATAGAACTAAATTTCAAGTAAAATATTTCAATCCTATACACAAATTCATTTGTCATAACCATTTTGAAAGACCCTGAATCCACTTTTAGAACCTGAATTTAGAAACAAAATCAATTTCTTAAATAAATTAAATTAATTTTTCCAGATATTTTACAGGATTCTGGATAGTTCTCAGGAGAAAATTTTCACGAAGAGAATTGTCACGAAGAGAGTTCCTCTCATGAAACTGTGTGCATAGATAGGTGCAGGCATCAGAGTTGTGTGTAGAGTTTTTTAGATAGTTCTTATATGTGTTCTGATATTTCGATTAACGGTAAAACTTTGCAAGATCGTGCACCATTTTTCATTCAAGAAACATTCTTCACACACTTCCTCTAGTGAATTGTCCTTGTTGAATTTAACCTTTCTTAAAGTGCCATGACATGTATTTTCACATTTGACCGGTAGTTTGGCATAAAGCAGTTGGTGTAAATGTAGTCATAGGAAACTTTGCATTAAGAGTTTTACACCTATAAAAGCCAGCATAGAACTAAATTTCAAGTATAATACTTCAATCCTATACACAAATTCATTTGTCATAACCATTTTGAAAGACCCTGAATCCACTTTTAGAACCTGAATTTAGAAACAAAAACAATTTCTTAAAAATATTAACTTATATTTCGAGAAATTTTACAGGATTCTGGATGGTTTTCAGGGGAATATTTTCAGGAAGAGAATTCCCACGAAGAGAGTTCCTCTCATGAAACTGTGTGCGTAGATATGTGCAGGCATCAAAGTTGTGTATAGAGTTTTTTAGATAGTTTTTTTATGTGTTCTGATATTTCGAATAACGGTAAAATTTGCAAGATCGTGCACCATTTTTCATTCAAGAAACATTTTTCACACACTTCCTCTAGTGAATTCTTTTTGTTGAATTTAACCTTTCTTATAGTGCTATCACATGTATTTTCACTTTTCACAGGTAGTTTGGCATAAAGCAGTTGGTGTAAATGTAGTCATAGGAAACTTTGCATTAAGAGTTTTACACCTATAAATGCCTGCATAGAACTAAATTTCAAGTAAAATATTCAAAACCTATACACAAATTCTTTTGTCATAACCATTTTCAAAGATCCTGAATCCACTTTTAGAGCCTGAATTGAGAAAAAAAAACAATTTCTCAAAAAAATTAATTTTACTTTTCCAGAAATTTTGCAGGTTTCTGGATTGTTCTCAGGAGAAAATTTTCAGTCAATACATAAGATAAAAGCGCAAGTGAAGCCTAAATACGTTGCTAAAAGTCCGTTTACAATGATTGTTCGAAGAGAAGATTTCCAATACCAAAACATTGTGCATTTATTAAGAAAAAGTCTGAGATATCGAAAAACGCATTATTAGCTGCAGAAACGGCTAAAAACACTATTTCAAGAAAACTGAGTTAAATACTTCTTATACCAAGCTGATCTTGCACTCACGAAGAGAGTTCCACTTATAAAACTGTATGCATAAACAGGTGCAGGCATCAGAGTTTTCTTGAAACCTTTCTAGACATTACTTATAGGTTCTGATATATCTACAAAAGTTAAAATTCCTCAAGTTCGTGCACCCTTGTTGATTCCAGAGACATTCGTCACACACTTCCTCAAGAGAATTGTCTTTGTTGAATTTTACGTTTCTTATAGTTCGCTTCATGGTTGTTCCCTTTTGACAGGTAGTTTGGTATAAAGCAGTTGGTGTAAGTGTAGTCATAGGAAACTTTGCATTACGCGTTTTACACCTATAAAAGCCTGCATAGAACTAAATTTCAAGTATAATACTTCAATCCTATACACAAATTCATTTGTCATAACCATTTTGAAAGACCCTGAATCCACTTTTAGAACCTGAATTTAGAAACAAAAACAATTTCTTAAAATAATTAATTTATTTTTCTAGAAATTTTACAGGATTCCGGATGGTTCTCAGGAGAAAATTTTCACGAAGAGAATTCCCACGAAGAGAGTTCCTCTCATTAAACTGTGTGCTCAGATAGGTGCAGGCATGAGAGTTTTGTGTAGAGTTTTTTAGGTAGTTCTCTTATGTGTTCTGATATTTCGATTAACGGTAAAACTTTGCAAGATCGTGCACCATTTTTCATTTAAGAAACATTCTTCACACACTTCCTCTAGTGAATTGTCTTTGTTGAATTTAACCTTTCTTATAGTGCTATCACATGTATATTCACTTTTGACAGGTAGTTTGGCATAAAGCAGTTGGTGTAATTGTAGTCATAGGAAACTTTGCATTAAGAGTTTTACACCTATAAAAGCCTGCATAGAACTAAATTTCAAGTAAAATATTTCAATCCTATACACAAATTCATTTGTCATAACCATTTTGAAAGACCCTGAATCCACTTTTAGAACCTGAATTTAGAAACAAAATCAATTTCTTAAATAAATTAAATTAATTTTTCCAGAAATTTTACAGGTTTCTGGATAGTTCTCAGGAGAAAATTTTCACGAAGAGAATTGTCACGAAGAGAGTACCTCTCATGAAACTGTTTGCATAGATAGGTGCAGGCATCAGAGTTGTGTGTAGAGTTTTTCAAATAGTTCTTATATGTGTTCTGATATTTCGATTAACGGTAAAATTTTGCAAGATCGTGCACCATTTTTCATTCAAGAAACATTCTTCACACACTTCCTCTAGTGAATTGTCTTTGTTGAATTTAACCTTTCTTATAGTGCCATCACATGTATTTTCACTTTTGACCGGTTGTTTGGCATAAAGCAGTTGGTGTAAATATAGTCATAGGAAACTTTGCATTAAGAGTTTTACACCTTTAAATGCCTGCATAGAACTAAATTTCAAGTGAAATATTCAAAACCTATACACAAATTCATTTGTCATAACCATTTTGAAAGATCCTGAATCCACTTTTAGAGCCTGAATTGAGAAAGAAAAACAATTTCTTAAAAAAATTAATTTTACTTTTCCAGAAATTTTACAGGTTTCTGGATTGATCTCAGGAGAAAATTTTCAGTCAATACATAAGATTAAAGCGCAAGTGAAGCCTAAATACGTTGCTAAAAGTCCGTTTACAATGATTGTTCGAAGAGAAGATTTCCAATACCAAAACATTGTGCATTTATTAAGAAAGCGTCTGAGATATCGAAAAACGCATTATTAGCTGCTGAAACGGCTAAAAACACTATTTCAAGAAGACTGAGTTAAATACTTCTTATACCAAGCTAATCTTGCACTCACGAAGAGAGTTCCACTTATAAAACTGTATGCATAAACAGGTGCAGGCATCAGAGTTTTCTTGAAACCTTTCTAGACATTACTTACAGGTTCTGATATATCTACAAAAGTTAAAATTTCTCAAGTTCGTGCACCCTTGTTGATTCCAGAGACATTCGTCACACACTTCCTCAAGAGAATTGTCTTTGTTGAATTTTACGTTTCTTATAGTGCGCTTCATGGATGTTCACTTTTGACAGGTAGTTTGGTATAAAGCAGTTGGTGTAAGTGTAGTCATAGGGAACTTTGCATTACGAGGTTTACACCTATAAAAGCCTGCATAAAACTAAATTTCAAGTATAATATTTCAATCCTATACACAAATTCGTTTGTCATAACCATTTTGAAAGACCCTGAATCCACTTTTAGAACCTGAATTTAGAAACAAAAACAATTTCTTAAAAATATTAACTTATATTTCGAGAAATTTTACAGGATTCTGGATGGTTTTCAGGGGAAAATTTTCAGGAAGAGAATTCCCACGAAGAGAGTTCCTCTCATGAAACTGTGTGCATAGATATGTGCAGGCATCAGAGTTGTGTATAGAGTTTTTTAGATAGTTCTTTTATGTGTTCTGATATTTCGAATAACGGTAAAACTTTGCAAGATCGTGCACCATTTTTCATTCAAGAAACATTCTTCACACACTTCCTCTAGTGAATTGTCCTTGTTGAATTTAACCTTTCTTATAGTGCTATCACATGTATTTTCACTTTTCACAGGTAGTTTGGCATAAAGCAGTTGGTGTAAATGTAGTCATAGAAAACTTAGCATAAAGAGTTTTACACCTATAAAAGCCTGCATAGAACTTAATTTCAACTAAAATATTTCAATCCTATACACAAATTCATTTGTCATAACCATTTTGAAAGACCCTGAATCCACATTTAGAACCTGAATTTAGAAACAAAAACAATTTCCTAAAAAAATTAATTTATTTTTCTAGAAATTTTACAGGATTCTGGATGGTTCTCAGGAGAAAATTTTCACGAAGAGAATTCCCACGGAGAGAGTTCCTCTCATTAAACTGTGTGCTCAGATAGGTGCAGGCATCAGAGTTGTGTGTAGAGTTTTTTAGATAGTTCTTTTATGTGTTCTGATATTTCGATTAACGGTAAAACTTTGCAAGATCGTGCACTATTTTTCATTCAAGAAACATTCTTCACACACTTCCTCTAGTGAATTGTCTTTGTTGAATTTAACCTTTCTTATAGTGCTATCCCGTCGAGGTGGGTTGGTCCACGTCCTGACGGGGGGATGCAGAGAAGGCTCTCAAGTGTTCCTTTCTCCATTTTTTTCATCTTCTTGCTTCTCATTTCATGTCATGTACGTTCTTTTCACTCCTTTTTCTTCCTCACTGGCCTTCTCTGTATGCTGAACGCCCACCCATGTGTTTGCCGTGCATGGCGACCCGTGTCGGAGGGAATGTGTGTCCTGGCAGTTGAGGGACCTGTTTGTTTCCCTATCTAGTCCTAGTGCTACTGTTCGCCTTGCACTAAGGAGTACGTTGATTACGTATTTTGGGGAACATTCCCTGTAGGTTCCAACACACTCGCTTTGGCCCCGGACTCTTCTAGACGGGCGGTCGGGAGCTAACCCACTCCCGATCAATCGGCTCGGACTAGGTCTTGTACTGAACTCCAGGGTGAGCGGGGGAATCCACGGCGGTGCAGCGCTGTGTTATTCCCCCACTATATCCTCGTGGCAACCCTGGCACTCCGATGGTGTGTCCCCTTGTTGGGCTCCGTGGTGGGTGGGGACCACGAGGATGAACCTATTCCATCTACATGGATACTTCACCTTTCCCCCCGCCCTCTTCCGCAAGGAAGAGGAGATTTGCAGAAAGAACTATTGATTTGAATAGTTTCTTTTCTAGAGAAGAAGATCGACCCAAGAAGCCTCGTTTCCTCCTCATGGCATGTGCCGAGGAAGGTAAGACTTTCAAAACTGTGAGTGCTGTCCGTCTGGCGCGAGCTATCGAAGAAGCCTACGGGAAGCTCCAAGCGGTCGTGCGACAAAGGAATGGAACCATTCTTTTTGAAGCGCGTACCGACGAGCAGATTGTAAAAATTCAAAATACGAAGCAGATTGCCGGCCTCCAGGTAGTAGTCACGGTTCATCCCACCTTGAACCTGAGCAAAGGCGTAGTCAACCACGAGGACTTTGCTACTGAAACGGAGGAAGATCTTCTAAACTTTTTTAAGACCCATGGCGTGACTGAGGTGTACAGGATCGGAAGGAAGGAGCAGGGGAAAGTGATCCCTACTTCTACCCTGATCCTTACTTTTGACCGACCATCCCTCCCGGAAAGGATCGTTACCGCTTTCTACAACCTCCGTGTGCGGCAGTATGTGCCGAACCCTTTGCGCTGCTTCAAGTGTCAAAGGTTTGGGCATACCCAACAGCGATGTATGTCCGTTAACGCGGTTTGCGGGAAGTGTGGATCGTCAGTTCACGACCCACAACCCTGCGACAAACCACCGCACTGTGTGAATTGCGAAGGCGATCACCCAGCCAACGACAACCAGTGTCCCACGTTTCTCCGGGAAAGGGAAATCCAAAAAATAAGGGTAACCGAAAAGGTTTCCTTCCCTGAGGCGAAGCGTAGGTTCCAAATCAGGAATCCAGTGGACCTATCTCGATCCTTTTCCAGTGCTGCAAAACCTAAGTCCCCGGGGGTAACAGCGAGTTGTCAAACTCACTGTACCCCAGCGGTAGTTTCGCACTTTAGTTGTCAGGTGTCGCCGACAGACTTCCCCGAAGAATCGGCATGTATCCAAGGTGGGAAAATTATAATTCCCACAAAGTACAAAAAACCTGTGCAAAAACACCACCAGAAATCGACCACTGAGACTTCTACTGAAATCGATCTTAAACAGACACCGCCTCCCAGGAAAAATACGTCATCCAAATCCCGTCCACCTCTTTCTGTCTCTGAGAATCACATCGGACGATCCTCCAGCCCCTATAGATCTCGGTCACCCGTGGCCAAAAGTCGGGAAAACCCCCCGACCATATCCAGCAGCAGTCAGGATGACTCTGCTGTTGATGAGGAACCCCACGAGAGTTCCCCTACAACCATTCAGAAGGTGAGAAAGAAAAAAAAGCAACCAAAGAAATAATTTCACATAATGGCTCTCTCATGGAACTTAAATGGTCTTCGTGCTCACTCAGAAGAATTAAGATTAATAATTTCTCGCCACAAACCATTTATAGTCTGTCTTCAGGAAACTCATCTTCTCCCTCATCATCCCCTGTCTCTTCGCGGATTTAACATCTATCGGTTTGATCAAGACGACGGACTTCGTGCTCACGGCGGCGTTGCGGTACTCATCCGCGACTCCCTGTTCTCGGAGGAACACAACGTTCGAACCGACCTCCAAACAGTTTGCGCACGGGTACACCTACCATCGTTCTCTTTTACGGTGTGTAGTATATACATTCCCCCTGGCCAAGTCGTGTCACAAGAGGAACTCGAAGATGTTTTTTCTCAGTTGCCCGCCCCTTTTTTTATTGCGGGGGATTTTAATGCCCACAATCCCCTCTGGGGTGGCACGAGGACCTGCCCGAGAGGTTCTATCCTCGAAAATATTATTGACCAGCAAAACTTAATTCTTCTGAACTCCGGGAATCACACTCATTTCTCCATGGCGTCAAACACCTTCTCGTCAATCGATCTGGCACTCTGCAGTCCATCCCTATCTACCATGGTAGAGTGGACCGTACTCGATGATCTACATGGGAGTGACCATTTTCCCACTTTGGTCCACTTTAATGTCCCTGATTTAGACGTCATCTACCCTCCTCGCTGGCTATTCCATCGAGCCGACTGGGATACATTCAGCGAGAAAATTATAATGCCAGACCACTTCTCAAATAATATCGATACCTTGGTGGCCCAATTCACCGACGCCGTTCTTCGCGCAGCCACCATTGCAATCCCGAAGTCTACGTGTCGGCCACGACGCGTCCCTGTGCCTTGGTGGAATGCTGACTGTGCCACCGCGGTGCGAGACCGAAAGCAAGCACTCGCTAGGCTCAATAGGTTCCCCACCGCATCAAACCTGATCGATTTCAAAAGAAAGCGGGCCAGAGCCAGATTAGTAATACGGGAAAGTAAGACCGCTTCCTGGAGAGCCTTTATCTCTTCTCTTTCTTGCCATACCCCGCCTAAAGTAGTATGGCGAAAGATCCGACAGATCGGAGGAAGATTTTCCCCATCATCTTTCCCAGGACTTCTTATTAATGGAAATCTTATTACTTCTCCAGAAAAAGTAGTTGAGGAATTGGCCTGTCATTATGAAAATTCCTCCAGTTCCTTACACTACTCCCCTAGCTTCTTGAAAACTTAGAGTAGAATGGAGAAATGCAGATTGGACTTCTCTACCTGCCTGGAGGAAGATTATAACGCCCCTTTCTCCATGGATGAATTTTCCTGTGCGCTCACCCGTGGGAAAGATTCTGCTCCAGGACCAGACCAGATACACAACCAAATGTTAAAACACCTGCCGGAAGAGGCACGTATCTTTCTCCTCCGTATCTTCAACAAGATTTGGATGGAACATACCTTCCCTAGAACCTGGCGCGAAGCGATTATTATTCCTATTCCTAAAGAAGGAAAGGACAGGACAAAGCCGTCAACCTACCGTCCAATCTCGCTCACAAGCTGTATATGCAAACTTCTGGAGCGAATGGTGAATACGCGTTTGGTCTGGCACCTGGAGCAGAGAAACCTACTTACCCCCATCCAATGTGGTTTCAGGAAGAACAGGTCAACCATGGACCACCTTGTCACCCTTACCACACAGATCTCCACTGCTTTCGTGCTACGTCAACACCTGGTAGCAATTTTCTTTGATATAGAGAAAGCTTATGATACTACCTGGAGGTACGGCATTCTTCGCACCATCCATTCTTGGGGTCTTAGGGGCCGGCTCCCCCTTTTTTTAGTAGCCTTTCTTTCCTCAAGATACTTCCGCGTTCGCCTTGGTGACAGGTTATCCGCCAGCCACCATTTAGAAAACGGGGTCCCTCAGGGCTCAATTCTGAGTGTCACTCTGTTTGCCATCGCTATCAATAGTATAGCGTCGATAATCCGAGAGCCGGTGAAAGCATCGCTCTTCGTTGACGACTTTGCCATTTTCTGCTCTTCCAAGAGTATTCAAGTGATAGAGAGACAATTACAACTTGTCCTCAACAAATTGCAGGAATGGACTGATGCGACAGGTTTTAAATTCTCCGCATCAAAAACTAGCTGTATGCACTTCTGCAGGATTTATCATCTTCATAACCACCCCGATCTTTTTCTTGGAAGCCATCTTCTACCTTTTGTGGACTCTGCAACTTTCCTTGGGCTTACTTTCGATAAGAGCCTAACTTGGCGAAATCATATACGTAAACTGAAGAGCCGATGTGTCTCACCTCTGAACCTTCTCCGCACCCTTACAGGCAGCTCTTGGGGAGCTGACCGTGTGTGTCTCTTGCGTTTGTATAGAACCCTCATCCGCTCTATTTTGGATTATGGATGTATTGTATATGGGTCAGCGTCACCATCAACCCTCCGGCCATTAAATACCATTCACAACGCCGGTATAAGAATTAGTACAGGCGCCTACCGCACGAGTCGCATCGAATGCCTCTTGGCCGAAGCTGGAGAACCATCTCTGAGCCGAAGGCGAGATATTTTATTAGCCTCTTATGGGGCTAAAGTGTCGGGACTGGTTGATCACCCTTGTCGTCGTATAATCATCCACCCAAAGTATGAGTCCTCGTACAATCTTCGAACTTCGTTACCCCATCCCCCAGGTATTAGATTACGAAATCTTCTCCGGGAATTAAATTTAGAACTTCCCACCCCTGTGACACCCACAAGTGACCGGATCCCCCCTTGGAAACTCCTCCTTCCCAGTATTGACTTCAGACTCTCCCATTTACCCAAACAAACTACTAGTCCTCTGGTTTACCAGAAGCAGTTTCTGGATATGAGAGAATCCTATCCGGATCATTTATTCTTATACACGGATGGTTCATCGTGCAGCGACGCGGTGGCATGTGGTTTTTACTGTATCAGGGCCACCAAATCATTTCGGCTTCACTCCAAATGCAGTATTTTCACTGCCGAAATGTGTGCAATCTTTGAGGCCCTAAAATACATTGAATCAGCGACGTTGCGGCGAGTAGTTATCTGTTCCGATTCTCTCAGCTCTCTTCAAGCTGTCTCCCGTCCTTCGTCAGACTACCTGACTTTATCCGTTCAAAGCCTGATTCATCGTCTTCTGTCCCGCCGCTATGACCTGGTACTTACTTGGGTCCCAGGCCACGTGAGTATCAGAGGGAACGAACTGGCCGACCAGGCGGCGAAATCAGCGACTCGTAAAACTCGTATCGACATCCCTTCTGTGCCATTATCCGATGTTCAGGCTTTCTTGAAACGATCCGTGCTTAGAGCGTGGCAAACAGAGTGGCACAATAGCACTTTCAAACTAAGTGCGATAAAGAATTCTGTGTATCCCTGGCGCTCCTCATCACGGTCTTGTAGACGCAAAGAAGTTATTTTAACCCGTCTTCGTATCGGACACTGCCATTTCTCTCACGGTTTCATTCTTCGAAATGAAACTCCCCCCATCTGTGACTCGTGCCAGACTGTTCTTTCCGTGGAACACGTCCTGCTGTACTGTAGGAAATTTGTAGGCAGTCGACGAAGACATGACCTGGGCAACTCGCTACAAGTGGTGCTCGGGGATGACGATTCTGCGCTCTCAAAACTTTTTGTTTTTTGAGAGAAAGCAGAATATATAATTTTATCTGAAAGAACAATGTTTTATGTTGTTTTTTGGCCCCTTTACAGCCAATTTTACGTTTTAAGATAAATTTTACGCGCCCTTTTTCTATTTCCTTCTGCCATTTCTACATGTATACTTGATGCAGAATTCGAGCCTCCTTTTTAGCTGCTTACATGCTTTAGCTTTAGCTTTAGCATTTTACATGCTTTTAAACAGTGAGTAAGTTACATATGCAACACTGAATATTCTTTTCTCCAAATACTCTGGCATGGGCGCCAATGACCACAGCAGTCGAAGCGCCCTTTAAACCCTATTCAATCAATCAATCATTATAGTGCTATCACATTTATTTTCACTTTTGACAGGTAGTTTGGCATAAAGCAGTTGGTGTAAATGTAGTCATAGGAAACTTTGCATTAAAGAGTTTTACACCTATAAATGCCTGCATAGAACTAAATTTCAAGTAAAATATTCAAAACCTATACACAAATTCATTTGTCACAACCATTTTGAAAGATCCTGAATCCACTTTTACAGCCTGAATTGAGAAAAAAAAACAATTTCTTAAAAAAATTAATTTTACTTTTCCAGAAATTTTACAGGTTTCTGGATTGTTCTCAGGAGAAAATTTTCAGTCAATACATAAAATACAAGCGCAAGTGAAGCCTAAATACGTTGCTAAAAGTCCGTTTACAATGATTGTTCGAAGAGAAGATTTCCAATACCAAAACATTGTGCATTTATTAAGAAAATTTCTGAGATATCGAAAAAACGCATTATTAGCTGCAGAAACGGCTAAAAACACTATTTCAAGAAAACCGAGTTAAATACTTCTTATACCAAGGTGATCTTGCACTCACGAAGAGAGTTCCACTTATAAAACTGTATGCATATACAGGTGCAGGCATCAGAGTTTTCTTGAAACCTTTCTAGACATTTCTTATAGGTTCTGATATATCTACAAAAGTTAAAATTTCTCCAGTTCGCGCACCCTTGTTGATTCCAGAGAAATTCGTCACACACTTCCTCAAGAGAATTATCTTTGTTGAATTTTACGTTTCTTATAGTGCTTTCACATGTATGTTCACTTTTGACAGGTAGTTTGGCATAAAGCAGTTGGTGTAAATGTAGTCATAGGAAACTTTGCATTAAGAGTTTTACACCTATAAATGCCTGCATAGAACTAAATTTCAAGTAAAATATTCAAAACCTATACACAAATTCATTTGTCATAACCATTTTGAAAGACCCTGAATCCACTTTTAGAACTGAATTTAGAAACAAAATCAATTTCTTAAATAAATTAAATTAAATTTCCCAGAAATTTTACAGGATTCTGGATGGTTCTCATGAGAAAATTTTCACGAAGAGAATTGTCACGAAGAGAGTTCCTCTCATGAAACTATGTGCATAGATAGGTGCAGGCATCAGAGTTGTGTGTAGAGTTTTTTAGATAGTTCTTATATGAGTTCTGATATTTCGTTTAACGGTAAAACTTTGCAAGATCGTGCACCATTTTTCATTCAAGAAACATTCTTCACACACTTCCTCTAGTGAATTGTCTTTGTTGAATTTAACCTTTCTTATAGTGCTATCACATGTATTTTCACTTTGACAGGTAGTTTGGCATAAAGCAGTTGGTGTAAATGTAACCATAGGAAACATTGCATTTAGAGTTTACACCTATAAATGCCTGCATAGAACTAAATTTCAAGTAAAATATTCAAAACCTATACACAAATTCATTTGTCATAACCCTTTTGATAGATCCTGAATCCACTTTTAGAGCCTGAATTTAGAAACAAAAACAATTTCTTAAAAAAATTAATTTTACTTTTCCAGAAATTTTACAGGTTTCTGGATTGTTCTCAGGAGAAAATTTTCAGTCAATACATAAGATAAAATCGCTAGTGTAGCCTAAATACGTTGCTAAAAGTCCGCTTACAATGATAGTTCGAAGAGAAGATTTCCAATACCAAAACATTGTGCATTTATTAAGAAAACTTCTGAGATATCGAAAAACGCATTATTAGCTGCAGAAACGGCTAAAAACACTATTTTAAGAAAACTGAGTTAAATACTTCTTATACCAAGCTGATCTTGCACTCACGAAGAGAGTTCCACTTATAAAACTGTATGCATAAACAGGTGCATGCATCAGAGATTTCTGGAAAACTTTCTAGACCTTTCTTATAGTTTTTGATATATCTACAAAAGATAAAATTCCTCCATTTCGCGCACCCTTGTTGATTCCAAAGAAATTCGTCACACACTTCCTCAAGAGAATTATCTGTGTTGAATTTTACGTTTCTTATAATGCTTTCACATGTATGTTCACTTTTGACAGGTAGTTTGGCATAAAGCAGTTGGTGTAAATGTAGTCATAGGAAACTTTGCATTAAGAGTTTTACACCTATAAAAGCCTGCATAGAACTAAATTTCAAGTAAAATATTTCAATCCTATACACAAATTCATTTGTCATAACTATTTTGAAAGATCCTGAATCCAATTTAGATCCTGAATTTAGAAACATGAACAACTTCTTAAAAAATTAATTTAATTTTTCCAGAATTTTATAGTTTTCTGGAAAGTTCTCGGGAGAAAATTTTCAGTCATGACATTAGATATAAGCGCTAGGTAACACAATTTTTGAAAAAATTAAATTTAATTTTTTTAATGTTTTATATATTTAAATGATTGCTCTCACAAGATAATATCCAACCATGACATTCGATAAATTATTTAGTGTAACTGAATAGTTGTGTATCAGAATGAAACGAAACTCTATAAAACAACAGTTTATTTACATTGCTTACAATACACGCTTACAATACACTTAGAAAAACCTGGCGGTTTTCAGCGGTTTACAAGTATCGTAATCGAATGGGCGATGTTGCTTCCGAAGGTGTTTCTCACGGTGGCGACAATGCTATCCGGCGAAGTGTGAAGTCAGCAACCCTACCCGAAAATCCCTGCGT
This sequence comes from Acheta domesticus, assembly GCA_031308135.1. Taxonomy (NCBI): domain Eukaryota; kingdom Metazoa; phylum Arthropoda; class Insecta; order Orthoptera; family Gryllidae; genus Acheta; species Acheta domesticus. Next base: position 95,110 of record JAHLJT010004473.1, read on the forward strand.
GGCGGCGTTATTAGAGTAGCCAGAGAAAACGGCGGCGTGGCCTCGGCGATATGTAGCTGCTTCTGTAAACCGCAAGGCCACCCATGCGGGGTAAAGTGCTGATCCGAAAGCTGGGTGGCCGGGAACGAGCGCGTGCCCTTACTACACGCTGTAATGCGGCGTGGTCACGGAGCGAGCCTGCCGAAACCACTCCGTACCAGAAACAAGCGAAGTCCAGCCTCATTTCACGACAGCGAACTAGAAACCAAGCAGAGTCTTCATTTAGCCTTCACCCAGAAACCGTAAACCAGGATCATATAGGGACACAGCCGGACGTAAAGAACATTGTACCCAGTTACCACAATATCTACGACGACGTTACTCGCTTGCTCTACCTTCCCTTGCCCGCTGCCCGCCACCTGTGCTTGCCCTTCTTTGTGCTGTGGTATTCCTCCGCCAAAATGTGACCGAGAACTAATTTTCCCGGGTGGCGCAGCCACATAAATGCGCACTGATGCGCGCTACATAGCGCGCCTTAATTATCATTCACGATGGGATACAGCACGTGTATGCTTGGGTAAGATTTTTTCTACTGTACGTGTTAGTACACTTTAATTCCAAAAGTGGTTTCACGCCGATGTTCAGTCCTGACAGGTAGTTTGACACAACGCAGTTGGTGTATGGGTAGACATTGGGTACTTTGTGTTAAGAATTTAATACTACAAAAGACTACATAAAAAATATTTTCAAGTTAAAGTTTAAGACCCATAAAATCAATTCATTTCTTGTAAACATTCTGTCATATCCTAAACCCACATTCAGGGCCTGACATTAGAAATCAACACAATATTATTAAAATTATATTTTATTTTTCCAGAATTTTTAGAGGTTTCTGCGATTAATCTCAGAAGAAAATTTTCAGCATTTAAATTAGATAAAATCGCTTGTGACGTCTAAATACTTTGCTAAAAGTCCGTTTACAAAGATTGTTCGAAGAGAAGATTTCCAATACCAAAACATTGTGCATTCATTAAGAAAACTTCTGAGATATCGAAAAAACGCATTATTAGCGGCTGAAACGGCTAAAAACACTATTTCTAGATACTGACGTAAATATTTCTTTTACCTATCTGATCTTGCACTCACGTAGAGAGTTTCAGTCATTAATCTGGTCGCACAGTTTGGTGAAGGCCTCGGAGATGTCTGTAAACGTTTTTAGACTTTTGTTTCACTTCTGATATTTCGTTGAAAGTTAATATTTCGTGAGATCGTGCTGCAATGTTAAGACCTGAAATATTTGTCAATACTTCCTCAAGAGAATTGCTATTGTTGAATATTACATTTCTTATTGTGCTTTCACATGGATGTTCACTTTTGACAGGTAGTTTGGTATAAAGTTGTTGGTGTAGGAGCTGTCATAGGGTAAGTAGTGGTGAGAGTTTTACACATACAAAAGCCTACTTTGAAATTAATTTAAGTAAAATATATGAAACCTTTACACAAATTATTTGTTATAATCATTTTAAGGATCCTGACCCTACTCTCAGAACCAGAATTTAGAAAAAAAAAATTTCAAAAATAAAAAAATTTAAATTTTCCAGAAATTTTACAGGTCTGTGAATTGTTCTCAGGAGAAAATTTTCAGTTATGATATTATATAAAATCGCTAGTGAAGACTAAATACTTTGCTAAAAAGTCCGTTTATTATATTTGTTCGAAGAGAAGATCTCCAATAGCAAACGGAAAAAAACTATTTCAAGACACTGAGGTATATTCTTCTTTTACCTATCTGATCTTGCACCCACGAGGAGAGTTTCACTTATGAAACTGGCCGCAAAGTTTGGTGAAGGCATCGGAGATGTCTGTGAAAGTTTTTAGACGATTCTTTTACTTCTGATATTTCGTTGATAGTTAATAATTCGCGAGGTCGTGCAACAATGTTAATGCCAGAAATATTTGTCTATACTTCCTCAAGAGAATTGCTATTGTTGAATATTACATTTGTTATAGTGCTTTCACATGGATGTTCACTTTTGACAGGTAGTTTGGTATGAAGCTGTTGGTGTACGAGTTGTCATAGCGTAAGTAGTGGTGAGAGATTTACACATAGAAAAAGCCTACATTGAAAATAATTCAAGTAAAATATATGAAACCTTTACACAAAAAATTATTGGTTATAATCATTTTAAGGATCCTGACCCTACTTTCAGAACCAGAATTTAGAAAAATATTAATTTCAAAAAAAAAAAAAAATTAAAATTTTACAGGGTCTCTGAATTGTTCTCAGGAGAAAATTTTCAGTTATGACATGACATAAAATCGTTAGTGAAGACTTAATACTGTGCTAAAAGTCCGTTTCCTCAAATTGTTTGAAGAGAAGACCTCCAATACCAAAACATTCTGCTTTCATTAGGAAATCTACTGAGATATTTAAAAAACGCATTATTAGCGGCTGAAACGGCTAAAAAACACTATTTCAAGACACTGACGTAAGTATTTCTTTTACCTATCTGATCTTGCACACACGAAGAGAGTTTCAGTCATGAATCTGGTCGCACAGTGTGGTGAAGGCCTCCGAGATGAGTCTAATCGTTTTTAGACTTTTGTTTCACTTCTGATATTTCGTTGAAAGTTAATATTTCGCGACGTCGTGCAGCAATGTTAATGCCTGAAATATTTGTCAATTGTTCCTCCAGAGAATTGCTATTGTTGAATATTACATTTCTTATAGTGCTTTCACATGGATGTTCACTTTTGACAGGTAGTTTGGTATAAAGCTGGTGGTGTAGGAGTTGTCATAGGAGTAAGTAGTGGTGAGAGTTTTACACTTACAAAAACCTACTTTGCAAAATAATTTAAGTACAATATATGAAACCTTTACACAAATTAATTTCTTATAATCATTTTAACGATCCTGACCCTACTCGCAGAACCAGAATTTAGAAAAAAAATAATTTCAAAAAAATAAATAAAATTTTTCCAGAAATTTTACAGGTCTCTGAATTGTTCTCAGGAGAAAATTTTCAGTTATGACATGACACAAAATCGTTAGTGAATACTAAATACTGTGCTAAAAGTCTGTTTCTTAAAATTGTTTGAAGAGAAGACCTCCAATACCAAAACATTCTGCTTTTATTAGGAATCTTCTGAGATATTGAAAAACGCATTATTAGCGGCTGAAACGGCTATAAACACTATTTCAAGACACTGACGTAAGTATTTCTTTTACCTATCTGATCTTGCACTCACGAAGAGAGTTTCAGTCATGAATCTGGTCGCACAGTGTGGTGAAGGCCCTCCGAGATGAGTGTAATCGTTTTTAGACTTTTGTTCCACTTCTGATATTTCGTTGAAAGTTAATATTTCGCGAGGTCGTGCAGCAATGTTGATGCAGAAATATTTTTCAAAACTTCCTCAAGAAATTGCCTTTGTTGAATTACGTTTACGTATCTTATAGTGCTTTCACATGGATGTTCAGTTTTGACAGGTAGTTGGTATGAATCTGTTGGTGTATGAGTTGTCATAGGGTACGTAGTAGTGTGAGTTTTACACATACAAAAACCTACTTTGAAAATAATTCAAGTAAAATATATGAAACTTTTACACAAATTAATTTGTTATAATCATGTTAAGGATCCTGACCCTACTCTCAGAACCAGAATTTAGAAATAAATAATTTAAAATAAAATAAATTTAAATTTTTCAGAAATTATACAGGTCTCTGAATTCTTCTCAGGAGAAAATTTTCAGTTATGACATCACATAAAAACGCTAGTGAAGACTAAATATTGTGCTAAAAAGTCCGTTTCTTTAAAATTGTTTGAAGAGAAGACCTCCAATACCAATACATTCTGCTTTTATTAGGAAATGTACTGAGATAGTAGTGAAAAACACATTATTAGCGGCTGAAACGGCTAAAAACACTATTTAAAGACACTGACGTAAATATTTGTCTCACCTATCTGATCTTGCACTCTCGAAGAGAGTTTCAGTCATGAATTTGGTCGCACAGTTTGGTGAAGGCATCGGAGATGTCAGTAAACGTTTTAGGACGTTTCTTTTGCTTCTGATATTTCGTTTGAAAGTTAATATTTCGCGAGGGTCGTGCAGCAATGTTAATGCAAGAAATATTTGTCAATACTTCCTCAAGAAAATTGCCTTTGTTAAATATTATTGTTTCTTATAGTGCTTTTACATCGGTTCTTGACTTTTGACAGGTATTTTCGTATAAAGCTGTTGGTGTAGGAGTTGTCATGGGGTAAGTACTGGTGAGAATTTTACACTTAAAAAAGCTTACATTGAAAATAGTTTAGGTAAAATATTGTGAAACCTTTACACAAATTAATATGTTATAATCAGTTTAAGGATCCTGACCCTACTCTAAGAACCAGAATTTAGAAAAAAAATAATTAAAAAAAATTTTAATTTTCCAGAAATTTTACAGGTCTCAGAATTGTTGTCAGGAGAAAATTTTTCACATATGACTTGACATAAAATCGTTTATTGAAGACTAAATACTGTGCTAAAAGTCCGTTTCTTAATAGTGTTTGAAGAGAAGACCTCCAATACCAAAAACATTCTGCTGTTATTAGTAAATTTCTGAGATATCGAAAAACGCATTATAAGCGGCAAGAAAGGGCTAGAAACACTATTCAAGACACTGACGTAAATATTTCTTTCACTTTCTGATCTTGCACCCACGAAGAGAGTTTCACTCATACAACTTGCCGCACCAAGTTTAGTGAAGTCATCGGAGATGTCCGTAAACGTTTTAGACGTTTCTTTTACTTCTGATTATTTCGTTGAAAGATAATATTTAGCGAGGTCGTGCAGCAATGTTAATGCCTGACAAAATTGTCAATACTTCCTCAAGAAAATTGCCTTTGTTGAATATTATGTTCTTAGAGTGCTTTCACATGGATGTTCACTTTCGACAGGTAGTTTCGTATATACTGTTGGTGTAGGAGTTGTAATAGAGTAAGTACTGGTGAGATTTTTACACTTACAAAAGCCTACTATGAAAATAATTTAAGTAAAATATATCCTTTGCACAAATTAATTTCTTATAATCATTTTAAGGATCCTGACCCCTACTCGCAGAACCAGAATTTAAAAAAAAAAATAATTTCAAAAAAAATAATTAAAAATTTTCCAGAAATTTTACAGGTCTCTGAATTGGTCTCAGGAGAAAATTTTCTGTTAAGACATGACATAAAATCGTTAGTGAAGGACTAAATACTGTGCATAAGTCCGTTTCTTAAAATTGTTTGAAGAGAAGACCTCCAATACCAAAACATTCTGCTTTTATTAGGAAATCTTCTGAGATATCGAAAAACGCATTATTAGCGGCTGAAACGGCTAAAACACTATTTCAAGACACTGACGTAAATATTTGTCTCACCTATCTGATCTTGCACTCACGAAGAGAGTTTCAGTCATGACTTTGGTCGCACAGTTTGGTGAAGGCATCGGAGATGTCAGTAAACGTTTTAGATGTTTCTTTTACTTCTGATATTTCGTTGAAAAGTTAATATTTGCGAGGTCGTTCAGCAATGTTAATGCAAGAAATATTTGTCAATACTTCCTCAAGAAATTGCCTTTGTTAAATATTATGTTCTTATAGTGCTTTCACATGGTCTTGACTTTTGACAATAGTTCGTTATAAAGCTGTGGTGTAGGAGTTGTCATAGGGTAAGTAGTGGTGGAAAGTTTTACACATACAAAAGCCTACATTGAAATAATTTAAGTAAAATATATGAAACTTTTTACACAAATTAATTTGTTATAATCATTTGAAGGAATCCTGTCCTACTCTCAGAACCAGAATTAGAAAAAAAATTAATTAAAAAAAAAAATTAATTCAAATTTTCGAGAAATTTACAGGTCTCTGAATCGTTCTCAGGAGAAAATTTTCAGTTAAGACATGACACAAAAATCGTTAGTGAAGACTAAATACTGTACTAAAGTGCGTTTCTTAAAATTGTTTGAAGAGAAGACCTCCAATACCACAAACATTCTTCTTTAATTAGGAAATCTTCTGAGATATTGAAAAACGCATTATTAGCGGCTGAAACGGCTATAAACACTATTTCAAGACACTGACGTAAGTATTTCTATTACTATCTAATCTTGCACTCACGAAGAGAGTTTCAGTCATGAATCTGGTCGCACAGTTTGGTGAAGGCATCGGAGATGTCAGTAAACGTTTTTAGATGTTTCTTTTACTTCTGATATTTCGTTGAAAGTTAATATTTCGCGAGGTCGTTCAGCAAATGTTAATGCAAGAAATATTTGTCAATACTTCCTCAAGAAATTGCCTTTGTTAAATATTATGTTTCTTATAGTGCTTTCACATGGTTCTTGACTTTTGACAGGTAGTTTCGTATAAAGCTGTTGGTGTAGGAGTTGTCATAGGGTAAGTAGTGGTGAAAATTTTACACTACAAAAGCCTACATTGAAAATAATTTAAGTAAAATATATGAAACTTTTACACAAATTAATTAGTTATAATCATTTGAAAGGAACCTGTCCCTACTCTCAGAACCAGAATTTAGAAAAAAATTAATTAAAAAAAATAAATTCAAATTTTCGAGAAATTTTACAGGTCTCTGAATCGTTCTCAGGAGAAAATTTTCAGTTTAAGACATGACACAAAATCGTTAGTGAAGACTAAATACTGTACTAAAAGTGCGTTTCTTAAAATTGTTTGAAGAGAAGACCTCCAATACCAAAACATTCTGCTTTTATTAGGAAATCTTCTGAGATATTGAAAAACGCTTATTAGCGGCTGAAACGGCTATAACACTATTTCAAGACACTGACGTAAGTATTTCTATTACCTATCTAATCTTGCACTCACGAAGAGAGTTTCAGTCATGAATCTGGTCGCACAGTTTGGTGAAGCCTCGGAGAGTCTGTAGACGACGTTTTTTAGACTGATGTTTTTACTTCTGATATTTCGTTGAACGTTAATATTTGGCGAGGCGAGCAGCAATGTTAATGCCAGAAATATTGTCAATACATCCTCAAGAAAATTGCTTTGTTGAATATTACCTTCTTATAATGCTTTAGCATGGATGTTCACTTTGACAGGTAGTTTGGTATGAAGCTGTTTGGTGTATGAGTTGTCATAGGGTAAGTAGTGGAGAGAGTTATACACATACAAAAGCCTACATTGAAAATAATTTAAGTAAATATATGGAAACCTTTACACAAATTAATTTGTTATAATCATTTGAGGAACCTTGACCCCTACTCTCAGAACCAGAATTTAGAAAAAAATTAATAAAAAAAAAATAAAATTAAAATTTCGAGAAATTTTACAGGTCTCTGAATTGTTCTCAGGAGAAAATTTTCAGTTAAGACATGACACAAAATCGTCAGTGAATACTAAATACTGTGCTAAAGTCCGTTTCTAAAATTGAAGAGAGGACCTCCATACCAAAACATTCTGCTTTTTATTAGGAAATCTTCTGATATTGAAATACGCATTATTAGCGGCTCTGAAACGGCTAATTAAAACACTATTTCAAAAACATGACCACAGTCGACGGCGGACCGCGGTACTAGCAACATCGTATGCTCCGTTCGCGTGTGCTTTCGACAGTTTTCTAATACCTTATTTGGTGTACATATAAACAAAACTGTGATATAGTCTCTCATTCAAGTGTATTCTGTGTGTGGCCGCTACTCGAAAGAGTGGCAACTAAACGTCAATATGGATACACTGAACAACAAGGAAAAACATAACCTCCGAACGCCCAACGACAACAACATGGATCAAACTTAAAATCGTATGCTGGAGCTGCGACAATGGACATTTTCCCGTCAAAGGACCAAGCAATTATTATAGAAGCCACGAAGGACTTACAATAAAAGATTATGTGAGTAAATTATCAACTTTTATCAATCCAAGTGATATTAGATTTGTGTCGCGCATAGCGAATAATAGGATTTGTGTGTTCTTAAGTTCCAAGAAAATTGCTAACTACCTAACAGACAACCATCAAACTTTCACTATTAATGACATTGAAGTGAGTGTTAGACCCCTATTAAGTAAACATGTAAGAGTTATAATATCCAATGTCTGCCCAGTTATCCCACATGAAGTGATAAAAAATGCTCTTCAACAATCGAATATTCAAATTTCTTCTAACATTACATTTATCAGAGCAGGTCTACCTGAACCAGGTATGTCTCATATTATGAGTTTCAGGCGACAAGTTTTTGTTCATCCAGATGAAGTACATAAATTGCCACAGTCACTTCTAATCCCATATGAAGATACAACATATAGACTATTTTTCACAACAGATAATATCACCTGTTTCAAATGCAAAAATGAAGGTCATATTGCCAGCAAGTGCCCAATAATAGCATTAGCCTTTCACCAATTATAAATAGAGCAACAGATAACAATAATGAGAATATTTTGTTAGAGATTCCCCCTACTGAAGAAAAAACAGGTGATAATCCATCTGGCTCGACTGCTATGGATATACAAACTTCCCTCCTATCAAAAGAAGCCTTCCATCTGAATCATCCTCTACACCTGAGAATATATCAACTAGTGATGTAAAATGTAAAGACAAAGGCTGTAAACCTTCAGAAAAAAGCGAGCAAAAAATGAAAAAGAAGAACCTGCCTCTCAAGACAATTTAGTTAACAAGTCAATAGAAGATCTTCTACTCCCAACCAAAAACCTATATTGACTCCAACCAAGACAAACTTCCTCTCTCATACACCCAATTCAAATCATTCCTTGAAAACTCTTTTGGAGCACCTGACCCCATTCCTATAATGAAAGATTATTCAACTGATTTTAATGCAAAAATTGGTATGCTGAAAGAAACATACAAACTACTGAATGAAAGATCTATAAAGGGAAGATTTACAAGAGTTATCAAAAATTAGAAAAAAGTATTCCCAGCAGGGAGTCCTCAGACTCAGAATTCAGTTTAGACAGTACCTAAATACTGTAAGTACTTATTCAGATCATTCAATAGAATTTAAATCATGCTGATACAACTGAAAGTTTAATATAATACAAAGAAGAAGTTATGTTAGTTCTGCAATGGAATCTAAATGGTTTTTACAGCAGGTTAGAAAACTTACAATATTTATGCAAACTACATAGCCCTGATATAATCTGTATTCAAGAAACAAACTTTAAAGGAAAAAACATGGGAATATAAATGGATATAACTGCACCTTTAAAATAGAAGCAACTCTGAATATGCATGTGGTGGTGTGGCAATATATTCCAAAAAATCTATTTCCACTGAAACTCTAAAAATTCAAACTGACATGGAATTTGTGGCAATTAAAATTAATTTAACTAACCCATTATTTATCGGAAATGTATATTCCTAATAGGTACCACTACAAGAAATGAAATGCATGATATTATAAACCAAATAACAGAGCCTTTTATAATTCTTGGGGATTTTAACTGCCATCACTCTTTATGGGGATCATACAAAATTGAAAAGAGGCAGACTATTGGAAAAAGTAATTGATGACCATGACAGCATCATCCTCAACTCTGGTGATCCCACACATATTAATATCAGTAACAGTAGACTAAGTGCGATTGATCTTTCAATAGCTTCTCCCACAATAGCACAGAAATGTAACTGGAATGTAATGGATTTCCCCTATGATAGTGATCACTTTCCAATACTGATTGATATCCATGAACCAAATGTATCCATTAGTCATGAATGGTGCAACCCAATCCCTAATTATAAGAATATTAATTGGCTGGACTATCAAGAAAAAATTGATGAGCACCTCAATGAAGAAGATATTTTCAAGGAGGATAATAATATTGACCAGATAGTAAAATCATTCTGTAATATTATATCCAATGTTGCTAACTCAATAACACAAACGCACCATGGCCCTTTTAAGTTCAAAAGCGTTCCCTGGTGGAATACTGAATGCAAAGTCGCTATTAGGAACGCTAAACAAGCATTATCCGGTATAAAAAAAGAAGAGATGATGATAGTCGAAATTAACTACAAGAGAACTAGAGCTATTGCCCGCAGAACTGTAAAAATAAGCAAAGCCAGATCATGGACTGAATATTATGCCTCAATCAACAGCCAATCAAACCCAACTGAGAGTTGGAAGAAAATCAAATCCATACGTGGTATGAAGACGAATAGTACTATACTTCTTGCGTTGCAATGACCAGATAATAAGCGACCCCAAAATTATTGCTGAGGAATTTGCCGAAACCTTCATGAAAAATTCCAGCACTGCCAATTACCAAACGGATTTCATCACATATAAAGAAAAAGCTGAAAGTGATAAAATATGACACCTATTGATGACATCAACTATGATAATGACATGAATTCCCCAATTTCCATGCACGAACTACAAGAAGTTTTAAAAAAGGTTAACAACTCAGCTCCTGGCCCTGACAATATCCAAACTGCTTAATTAAAAAATCTCCCAACGAGTGGTATTAACATTTTATTAAAAATATATAACCATATATGGCTAAATAATGTATTTCCTCAACTCTGGAAAAACTGCCACTGTGATTCCGATTCCCAAGCCTGGAAAAGACCAGTCAAATAGCTATAATTACCGACCAATCTCACTGACTTGCAACCTATGCAAAATATTAGAAAAAATCATTAACAAAAGAATAAGGTGGTTCCTCGAATCTCAACATTTAATAAAAGACAACCAATTTGGATTCAGAACTGGTCACTCCACCACCTCTCATCTTATCAGCACGACAACGATAATCCAAGAAGCCTTTCTTCACGGACAGCATGTTATCTTAGTAAATCTAGACATCGAAAAAGCATACGATATGGTATGGACACACCGTGTAGCTGCTAAATTACTTAGTATTGGTATCAAGGGCAATATGTTTCAGTTCCTTACCAACTTTATTAGCAACAGAAGTATTCAAGTACGTATAAGTAATAATTTCTCAACAATTAAGAAACTTAACAATGGGCTACCGCAAGGTTCAGTGCTCAGTGTGAACTATTTTTAATTGCTGTAAATGACGCTGATGATGATATTGTAAGCCCTGTTGTCGTGCGGAAATACGCCGATGATATGATATTACTATGCAAAGGAAGGAACTTCGATTCAACCATGAATTAATGCAAACTGCTGTAAACTCTATTTACAAATGGTCAATTGAAAACTGGTTTCAAATTCTCGCAGAGATAAATCTGAATGTATGGTTTTTTTCTAAAAAATTAAGCCCCTTCTGCCCGAAATTATTCCTGGGCAACAAAGCCATTAAGACGGTCACACATACAAAAATCTTGGGCCTGATATTCGACCACAGGCTCACATGGCAAGAAAAACGTTTCTAAAACATACGCCGAATGCAAAAATCGACTATAACGTCCTGAAGGGTCTTAATCACAACAACTGGGGATCAGACAAAAATACCTTACTACTTACGTACAAAGCCTTAGTAAGAAGCAAAATAGATTACGGATCTATTGTCTACAATTCAGCGTGCAATTCAACTCTCAAGAAACTGGACCCCCTGCACAACTGTGGACTCAGAATAAGCAACTGGTTGCTTTCACACAAGCCCAACTGGTAGTATTCTCATCGAAGCGGCTGAAACAAATCTGGCATTTCGAAGACAAACCTTGTCAATCAAAATGCAATTAAAGCCAAAACATCCCTAAACAAGATAATACGTAATGATGTATCTCCTGCAATTAGAAGTGGAAATCCACAGTGTTCTACACCCTTCTATAATAAAGTAGCTGCCCTATTCAGCTCCCTCAACATATCGAGGCTCCCAATAGAAAGTCAAAGAATTCCCGCTGTAAACCCATGGCTCATCAACACCATTGAAGTTGACAAATCTCTGGTTGAAGTTCAGCATAACAACCTTGACTCAGACGAATGGAACCTCAAATATCGCGAAACCTATGATAAATACAAAAATAAACTACAATATCTTCATTGACGGACGCAGTAATTCAAACATTCTCTGAGGCCATAGTGAGGATCCCAAATCTTTGGCGAAATTCGGTTTATGAACATTGCTAGCCAAGAAAACATGTTCAACCATGCAATTCTGGAAGCACTTAAAAAGATAATCCAAAACCGTTCCGATGCACTATCATCACTAAAAAATTCCAAAGATAACTTCAAAATATATGATGAACACAATCCAAAACGACGGCTCGAATTAAAGAACTACTTCACATGATTAAACTCAAGGCTTATCAGTAATTTTTCTTCTTTTACCTAATCAACTGTATTCAATTATTATGACCGAAATACATAACAATGAAACTAATACAAAGATAGTAATTGATCTCCAAGGAAAACAATGTAGGACCTAACCGGGATATTCCAAGCAAGACGTCATAAGATCATACGTAGGAAGATGATCCAGCATGGGAACCGATATGGCGAGTTATAAAACTAGTAATATCCCACAAATCAATCGATTATCATATCACTCAACTCGGACCCCAAGATGACTAGACGCGAACAAGTTTTAATTACGCGAATCAGAACTGGTCATTCTAAAATTACACACAGGTACTTGCTGGAGAATACTTCACCACCCTATGTGATATTGTCAAGTAAGACTATCAGTCGAACATATTATTACGTCTTGTCGCAAATATGAAAATATTAGAACTATGTATTTTTAATCCAAATGAAATAGATAAAATCCTGTACTCTGTCCCCTTTCAGAACCAGATTGTTAAATTTTGCAAAACCACAAATGTCATGCTTGAAATATAATATATGGTAGCCCGCTCGTATCTCTCGAGCTGATGTGTCATGACCCTCCCGATGATATGTATGATTATGTTACGAGTTTGGTAGATAATATTATGTTATGATCTATATGTTAAGATGCTTTTTGTTAATGTAATGATATGTAACCTCGAAAATATATGTTATGACACCTGTAACGATAATACTGTATGTCAATGGTA
>JAHLJT010004474.1:0-20140 GCA_031308135.1 Acheta domesticus
TTAACAATATTTATTTAATAAACGGCAACAGTAATCAATTATTTTTTTGGTAATAAATTAGTAAAACATGAGTAGTAAATATTCGTATTATTTTGAATAGATTGTTCCCATTTTTAAAATTCGGTTGTGCCAGCTTGACAGTTACGCCAGCACAACCATATTTATTTCATAAATAGCAAGAGTAATAAATTTAACTAGCGTCACCGGGCGAGAACTCTCGCATGTTAAATTCCACCCTCTTCCCTATCGTTCCCTTTTCCAAATTAAAAGGGGAAGTTGTTAACAAAATATATTTATTTGTCTAAAAAATTTAAAAGCTAACTTCCAATGTACTTATAGGATTTTAAATAAAAATAAAGAACAATGAAATTGATGTTTCAAACAAATTTTGGATAAAGATTTATTCAGTATTATAGGCATGTCCTTGAAACAATTCACAAGACTTCCTTAAAAGCATTTAAAATAAATATACAATCTTTTTTTGACAGTCAGCATTTCGCCGTTCTTGATAGTCACAAAAATATTACAACGCTTTTTACTCTTGAGAAAACTACTTAAAGTTGTCAATTCGAAAATACAGGTTCGGGCAAGCATAATCCTACTATTTGGAACATTATTAACTTTATTACCGAACTGAGAGGTACACCCGTGCAATTTAATCACCTAGAATATCAAATAAATTAGTTTCATTTCATATACAGTTGCAGATTCTTCACGTCTCTGAACAAGTGGAGTAGTATCGAGAAGCATCTAAACTACAAAATGTAATAGAATGTCCAACAAGCTCTCGTCCTATAGAATATGTTGCGAGGAACGTTTCTTTGTGGCCTTCGACGTCAAACTTTCATATTTTAAGGCCCCTAGAATGCTTTGTCTAGGACAGGCCTGCACAGCATTTTGCACTCTGACTGACCTCGAGAGCCGCGCGCGAGCAACTTGAGTGCAAACTCGGGCCGCGTGGATGTGGGGGGGGGGGGGGGGATTAGACTCATTCTAGGAGTGGGGACCGGCAATGAGAACACGCAATTCGAAAATCCATCGCGCGTAAATTGAATAGAGCAATGCGAGGAATACGACGGGCTATTACAAATAGTTCAAGTATCATAACCTTTTATTTTGGAAATGTTTCGTTGTTGGGGTATGACAATGTGAACCTAAAACGAATTAGACATACGGGTCAATCCATTTTAAGTGGTCCAGAATTTAATTAATTGGTCGCTCGACCATCTCGAAAACAATTCATACTTTGCACATACATTTCCTTATGGTAGGCTGTTCAAAACCATCTTGAACTTTTGTTATTGTACCTGGTTTACTAATGGCGGCCATTTTTGTTTCGCGCCGTGCGCCATTTTTCGCGTTCACAGACATTTACTCTTTCCTAAAACTAGTGAGACCCCGTGCGATTAAATCGCACGGTTAGTCAAATAACCAAAACTGTTTTCTGCTTAAATTCTTGTTTTTTGTATTCCAGCATTATAAACGACCTAACCTCACTAAGATCACTAACCTCTCATATTTCAAGATTTCTATTCAATGTAGAAAATCACGTTCACGTGCTTACACAACCTACACTAATTGAAACAAACAAAAATGCTTGAGATTGCAACATTCACTTGTTTCCCGCCACCGTCCGAGTGTAATTTTCTTCCGATAGATCGCGCGGCAATCAGATATTACATATCCCGAATTACTACTTTTTTTTAATATTTAGGTATTTTTAACGCCCTTTTTCAATACGAATGTCCCATGTGCAGGTGAAAAGAAACACGATTTTTCAATCCATGCTTCTTATACAGATCGGTTTCGTATGTCGCCCAATTTATTGAAAAGACCAAACAGCCCTTTGAGAAATAATATATAAGATACTCAGCTCTAGGTTGTTCTAGCATTCTAGAATAAAAAGCATTCGATTCAGCATACTCTGGCCTGCAAATCAAATTATTGTTTACCGATTTTCTATGTTTTTATTTGGGAAATATTTGCAACCAAATCTATGGAACGCGATTGAATTAAATTCGATTTTCAGAGAGTAATTTTTCAAAGAAGGAATAGAATCTAAGCCTTAATTTTTCTGTGCTTTTACACACAACAGTATAGTACTTTTTGTAAAATATCATTGGTATGTAAACTACTCCTTAAGAATTATATCCTCTTGAAAATTGGAATTTTGGATTTTTTCCCAATTTTGAACTGTAATATCTCTGTTGGGGGACCAGATAAAAATCTGAAAACTGCACACATGCTAGACCGCTATCATACCAAACTTCAGTAAAATTACAACTTTTAGATTTAACTCGAAGCATTTTTAAAAAAATTGAAAACTTACGAAAAAAAGGCTTTATTTCCCCATTGAGGATACTTTGTGCCAAGTAGTAATCACATTATTTTGACGCTATTTTAAACTAAAATCTACATTAATTTAAAATAATTAATTATACTTAATAATTAATATACATAAAAGTGGCCTAATATTTAATTTTCAATATTATGTATACTTTAAAACAAACTTACAATTTGACATCTAAGTCCGTAATTGAAAATATGGTTATTACATAAGCCACAGCCAAAACGTAAGGAAATTTATGTACAAAATATGATTTTTCTTAAGTTGGTCGAGAGACAATCCACTTAAAATGGATTGACCCATACGTATTTGATTTGGATACCAGTATTATAATCGCTTGGAGGCCCGATAATGTAATTTGCTTTGCCGCACTGTAATTGGCCGATAAGCTAAATACAAAATTGCTGCTAAATACAAAATTGTAATATTGAATCTTTTTTGATCGATTATGAGTAATAAGTTATTTTTTCATTACAAATGTTTAATTGTCTGACTGATTTTCTCCTTTCTATTCCACTACTATTAATTATATCGAAATATCAAAACACTAATAATATTTACACCTACGGGCTATTTGGTATACCAATCCGACAGCCACTATTCTTTGTACCCCTTTCAATTACTTATTCTATTTAAATAAAACTTTTGAAACGCGCGACCGTAACACATAGGTCGTATTGAGGTAGTCCAGTCAAGATAAATTTGATTTATCGGGTTCGATAGGCCCCCTACACAGGATCTCGGCGGTGCAATGTTCATGCATGCAATTATTGATATTTTTCTACATGGGATCAGGAATTTTCCTCGTTATTACAGAGAAATAATAATAATACTTACTTCTTTAGAATAACATATGCTATTTGTACGAATATTCTGCAAGAACATACATGGTGACAAACATCCCAGTTGAAAATAAAATTTCAATTTCGAAACTAATATGTACAAGACATTATTATGAAATGCTTTATTGTTATTTTGCAAATTATTCTTTTGTTCAAAAGTTGTCTCAAAATTTTCTTGAGCCTTGTGCCTTCTCTTCTGGATTCACACGCAGAACACCCTGACAATATCGTGGAGATGGTACCTTCCCTTGAGTCTCAGTCGTCCCACAGTACACTGTAGCTCCTTTAGTGACTTTTCATCATAGCACAAGGACTTGTAGCGAATTTCCCTTTTATCATAGTGAAGTGCACCCACCTTGAAAGAAATGAGATCGAATAAACAATTATTCTCTTAAATTACTTACGTCAGGTCTTTAAAATCAACGACACCAGAAAAATGTACAATATTGTGAAAGAAATATAGGTCTATGATTTCATCAAATTTCATTTTTTCGTTCATGTTTTCAAAAAAATATTTCCCCTCTTGAACTGCCCTGTGTGTGAATGCAACGAATGACTTAAATTAGCAGAGTTTGAAATTTGGGGAGTGAGCGATAAAAACGGACAAAAAAATTGAATAAGAATAAAATGAGCGTTTAGTGATTAGTAGATATGATGTGAGTACTGTACGTTATACCATAAACTTTTCACAGAAACAAGAATGTCAATACTTATTCAAAAAATGAACGGTTGCACTATACATATAAAAAGCAATCTTCATCGGTGCCCAGCAACTATTAATACTTCCAAATGTTGCTGCGAGAGTATTTAGGCTTACTTGCATAATCTTGAATTCAAGATTATGCAAATAAATCTCAGTTGGCGCAACCCCGGTGTACACAGAAAGCATACATTAAGTTGGAGAAATTTAACCCTTCTAAGCGTGACGTCACAACATCGCCTCCAGCGCCGGGTTAATATAGTTGGTATTGGATAATATTGTGACATCACTACTCTAAAAAGAGGTGACACACATATTTATATTTGTTTCTTCCCCCATCCCGGGTAAGGAGGGGATCCAGGTGTTCCTGCTGAAAGCACCTTGCAAATGCCGTATTTTTTTAAAAGAAATTATCACAAACATTTATTGTCCCTTACTCAGTTACAAACGAAAAATAACGAAAAAAACAAGTGAACACAACAATGCATGAGAGAACCGAAGTTCCTTTCGCCCCTAAAACGCTTTATTTAAGAGTAATATACATTCTATATATATTCAAACATTCATACATTCAAACATATACATTCTAACCATATACTATAATTATACATTCAAACCATTACGAGTAACTATATACATTTTGACAAAATTGATATTCCCCAATCATTCTAGCTCATGTCGCGGCTTTTGGAATTTGAAACCGATATTTTAATTTCGGGGTACGCCCCTCGGACATTTTCAATTTTTGAAAAAAGGGCTTCAATTTTTTTAATGAATTGTGTTGTTGAATAGTGCAAAGCACGTTTAAGAGTGAAGGGCCCAATACCGTAGCAGCCCCGATCTTTTGGAATTTGAAAAAAAATAATTAAAACTACAAAATTGAAAATAGAGATTTTTGTCTGAGACAAAGTCTGTTGTAGAAAATTAGCACTTCAGATAGGGTGATGTACACTTTTTTGAAGAAACGAGAATTTACGCTTGAAATGTACAAATTTCTTTCTCAAACCCGCTCCAAATTTTTTCTTTAAATTTTCGTCACTTATGTAATAAGATACGGAATTATATATTAAAATATAAGATATTTTACTTTCTGGCTTTTTTTATTTTCTCGCACTTTTACATTTAATTACTCAATTTGTATTGATTAATGTCTTTTTAAGCAATCCGCAAAGCTTAATAGAAATTTCGCAACAATTCCGCATCGATATTGAGAAGCATATTTAGTCCAGCTGGTGGTGTAACTCCTAGGTCGAGAGCCATTATTTTAATGCTCCCGTTTGCAATTTTGCAGGAAATTTTTATAAATACTTTCTCAGAATGCCTGATGAGGTATGTTATATACCATTTAATATCATCTGATCCCTAAAAAATTTATTGCGTATTAAATAAAAGAAAAAACGATGAAACGCTATCGGAACTGTTATCTTACAACGAATGGCAACACACGATTGAGCAGCCAGAATTTAATAATTATTTTGATGTCAATTGCGTATATTCTAATTATTGTATTGATATTATTAGCCAAGCGAATACACATAGTTCTGACAACACAGCGCTGGCAACAGTGAGTAGCTTCCTTCTTGGCTGAATTAGACGTTTTCAGATAATAGCTAAGATGTTAGTAGCACAGAAAATGCGATATTACTATACAATGTAGCTATTTCCGATAACGCGAGTGCTGTTGTAGCACCACTAGTTTAAGTCAAAATTCAATTTATCACATCTCCGTGAAATTCTCTTTCTTTAGATACTACCTCATTTTTTCGTTGCCTGTGAGAGCCGTATATTACAGAAATAATAGAGACAATTTTTACTTTCCCGTATACATACGTATATTCGGAATAATATACGCAGTAAAGGGAAAGTTATGTAATGCTGCGGAAAATCCATTTCGAGATTTCAAGGGACTCGTTTTGGGGTCCCCTGATATCGATAAAGTGGTCCTTTTCAAAACGTCCGTCTGCCTGTCCGTCTGTGAACACCACTAGCGCCACATCCGTACATTGTTTTGCAAATTGAAGGAACCCCTGTCCATTTGACTCGAGTCGAAGCTTTGGATTTTGAAAAAAAATATTCACACTTTGGGGGTACTTTACATTGGGGGTACGTTACCCCGGCCATTTTCAAACTTTTCTCAAAAACCGCTCCAAATTTTTTCTATAAATTTCTTGTAAGAATAGAGTAAAATACACTTATAAAGGTGGCATAGGTTAGGCTTTAGCTTAAGTCTGAATTTTCGAAAATTGAAAAAGTTGAACTTTTATCGGCGCCTTTCTACAACTTGTACAAAATTGAAGATAGAGATTTTTCCTTCGAATAAAATTTGTTCTCTCTAGCGAGTTCTTTAATTAACGTCATGTACATTTTTCATTATGAAAAAATTAATTTAATACTTGACACTGCATTTCATTAATTGCAAACAAAATTTACGCGAAAATTACAAACTTTTACAGAAACGTAACTTTTACGTAAACTTTTACGTAAACTGTTTTAAAGTGTTAATTTTGTACAAGAGAATTTTCTCATAAATGGCTCCAGATGTTTTCTTCGAAGTTTTCGAACGGATAGTGCTAATTGCACTCTTTAATAAGACGTAAAGTTTATTTGAGGTATTCTTTGGTTTTTCAAAATTACACAATTGTGATTTCTTGACAGATCTCTCACATCTTTAATATGCACATTACCAGCAATTTGTAAACATTATTATATTTGTGAGTGTAAGTGCTTCAAATGACTTCAAATGAAGTTTTTTGAAAACTCAAAATTTTCTGTGAAAAAGAGCTTCAAATTTCGCATTTTTAGTTGTGCTTAAACGCGACTTTCTTAAAAAAGCTACAATTTTTTCAAGGAAAATTGCCATTTAGGACGAGTTTTTTGTGATCTTTAATATTCTAAATTGAATATTTCCGTTCTATCATTAGGAAACCGAAAAATTAAGAAAAAGTTTTTTTAAAAAAATGTACTTTTGGCGGCGATAGATGGCAGCTGGCAAGAGTATGTGGCAATTCCAAATAGCTAGTCCAGATCTAAGGAAATAGAAAACTAATACGGGAAAATCTGTGTCATTCTGTAGCACCACTAGTTTGTAAATGTGATAGCGTCGCCATTATATTTTAATAATTTAATAATAGTATTATATTTTATAATAGTACATTATGAAACGATAATAATGTACAAGTATCTTTTAAAGACTCTACAGGACAATTCATATTTTTGTGGTGGACAAAACTTTCTTTGTCATGGGCTTCCAAATAGTTTTTCTTTCCAATAAGTTTTTACAATCCCCAACAGAATGTATCTAATAAACTTTCACATCTGGATTTAGCGGTATGTTCGTCTTTGTTTCAGTAGCCTCGTTGGAACTAGAACTCGCCCTAGTTGTGAAACCAGTTCAAGTACGATGTATAAAGTTTCTAACGGCAAGGTTACACGCTCTAAACCTTACTTTGTGGATTATCATTAGACTTGAAAAGTTTAGTATCCTCTTATTTTACAGAATAATGTAATCTAGAATATCTACAAAATCGAGGATGAAGAAAATCAATAACACTGGAGTAGCATTTCTGACTAAAGTATCTTTAAATAAAAACCTTTAGAAAGGTGCTATTGTCGGAAACCCAGAAAGGAGATTCTTCGTGAAGAATGTGCCTGTCCATCTGAACGTCAGTCCGTCAGTCTGTCCGTCTGTTCTTTCCATCTGTCTGTCCGTCTGCCTGTCCTTCCGTCTGTCCGTCTGACTGTCCATCTATCTTTCTGTCTATCTGTCCGTCCGTCTGTCTGTCCGTTTGTGTATTCGTCCATCGTTCTGGCCGTCCGTCTGTTCATCCGTCTTTGTTCATTAAAATTTATATTCGCCGATTGATCTGGCTGATGTCGCGACCCCTTGAATCTGAAACGGATATCTTAATAACTATTTGGGGATACTTTACCTCAAGCTTAAAAAATCGGCTCTAAATTTGTGGGTTAACTATTTTATTTGATCGTCCAAAGTACGCTCATAAAGATGGCACAGGTTCAATTTTCGTTGAATTGTTCTAATTTTCAAAAATTGCAAAAATTTGAAATGATTTCGGTCTTTTCTGACAACTACAATGTTGAAGATTCAGATTCTTCTCTAAATGAAATGTTCTTCATAATTAGGTCATTTAATAAGGTCATGCTTACATTTTCCAAAATATGAGAATTCTCATGTAATTTTGCGTGAAATATAGACATTTTAAGAAAAACATGTTCAAAAATGGCTCCATTAAAAAACAACTATTGGATCCTACAAAATGCGCTTGTAAAAATGGCGCAAGTTTGATTTGCATTGAACCGTCTGAATTTTCTAAAATTGCAAAAGAAAGTATTTGCTGGTTCAGCCTCGCCAGTTTATACGTCTGATAATATTGCGTTTATGTTTGTATCTGTTTCTTATTATTAAACATGTACTTTAAAAAATAAATGAAACTTTCTTAAGTCATTTACTGTGATGGAATTGTTTCAAGGGCTCGTGTCGTAATAGCCAGCATTACCTTTCTTCCACTCTACAGGCCAATTCATGTTTTGTGGTGGACAAAACGAGCACTCGGCAGATTTTCTCAGGGTCCATCTATTCACTCTACACCTCATTGTCCCGTTACCCCGTTATCATTCACCCACTATTATTTATCCAAAAGCTACTAATTTGAATAGAAACACAAGTTTCCATGAACACAATGTTGAGATTTTTTCAAACACTTAGCTTTTGTTTTCGAAAAGTGTGGTTTCAATGCAAATGATATTTGGAACATAGATGAAACTGGGAAGGGGTAGGAACAGTACTGATCTATTTCCCTCTAAAATGACGAATCTGAGCTACAACAGCACTTCTCACTATCACAAACACAAAAAAAACTTGCCACTTGTCAGATCGATCAACTCCTTAACAACTGAAACCTAGAAATGCGCTGGAAGCGAGAAGTTGCTCAGTATCTGAGACCTATCAGTCGATTCGGTAGCTAAATGGACAACAGATTACAAAAAATATTTTTCAACATTGGAAGAATGCTATCCTAACTTATTATGAAAGTTTTGTGCATTCGTATATCCATTAAGGGATTCAGAGCAGGACATTTGTAAAATTGAAAGAAAATTCCTAATTTAATGGCTACCCACTGTAGATGTTTGTCAGCTTTGTGAACTAACCACTTAAGTTTTGCAATTATTTTGTGATCTTGAGTACGATTTCTATCTTTGGCTTTCCTAAACTTAAGTAATGTCATAAAATTGACTTCGTCAAAAGTTATTCACATCCGTCAAAATTAAGACATCCGCAAATACACATTTATCTGTTTTTTTAATATATTTATTTATACTTGTTCGACAAAAATTTGTCTTCAAGTGTGTGAATTTTTACATTAACATAGTACAATTTGAGGAGAAACTTCAAAAGTAACCTCTAACATGTTACTGATATGTATAGGTATTATTGATTTTGAACACACTGACATTTATCTGTTGCACGTCCGGCTCACTTGGCTTATCTTGATTCTCAAAATTATCTTCTCGGTATTCTGTGAAGACACTGATCCCCGCAGCCCAGACGCAGCGACTGGCTCGATGACACAACTATGCTCTTCTCGGAGACGTACTCCCACGGCCGTCTGGTTCGGGCAACTTAATACGCCTTCTACTTATTTACTTTTTCCGTGAAAGGAAATTCTTCGTTTTTGCATTCTCGTATTCTTTATCTTCTAAGACTTCTACTACTTCTTCTTCGCCTTCGCCATCCTCTTCCTCGTCATACTCTTTTTTTTTCGTCGTCGTCTTCTTCGTCGTCGTCGTCTTCTTCTTCTTCGTCTTCTTCTTCATCTGCTAGTTCTTTGTCTTCGCCTTCTTCGTTGTCGTCTGCGCCTTCTTCGTCGCAATCTCTCTTTCTCTTCGTCGGTATTGGTACTGGAGTTTTATCAACGCAACCTCCATCTAATTAGGTGGCAATGATTTAGTTCCCGCATACTCACCAAGATCACAGAGCCAAAACACGAAAAAACGCCTTTTTTGGAAATATCTTAGAATTTTATGGTCGAATCTTAATACAAATTAGCAGTCCCCCATCAGAAGATCGAGATGCGTCGACTTTGTATTCTCGATTGGTGCACGGGAAATGTTATAACCGTGAGAGACGAAAACCGCGACATCCACATGCTCGCACACGAGTTTATCAAGTATTATATAGGGATTGATTTTTCGGTATCAAGGACCCACAGAAAAGGGATTCTGGCTACACCACGTGTTAGAGGATTTTTTTCTTAATTTAGCAACTAGTGTGTTCAACTTTTTCTTTATCAGGGACCGGCAATGAATTTTTTTCTGCCGAAAATCCGCCGTTTTGGCGAGCAGTATTCCATAACTTTCCCTATACTACGTATATACGTACGTATACGGGAAAGTAAAAAGTAAATATACTTCAGATGCCGGACTCGTCCAGTTTCGGACATAGTTTCATGAAAGAGTATTGATTAAAATACTTGTTTCATTTTCTTTCATTACAAAATTAGATTTAATTATCGTCAATGTGATTCATCAAATCGTAGCAATTGATGTAAATGACAGAAAGAGAGTCTATAACTTTCGCAGAGCATTTTACAAATGCACTCGTAGGTGAACTGAATCCATAAAAATATGTGTATTTTTAGAATTCTTCCAGAACATCCTGGAGGGACCATGCTAAGAATGTACTGTCGATTTTTCTTGTTGAGAGGAAATGGACGAGTTATTGGTCTGGTGAAATGATTGAAAAGGCTTACTTATATTCATCTGTAAAAAATAAAGTATTTTTTCGAGATTGATCAATCTCTTCTGGCCCTGACTTTACTGAGAACGCTTGCAGTGTTGAGGAACAAGGACAAGGACTGTCGTGTCACCCCACTTCGAGAGAGTCACGGCATGAATGAAACATGTCTGATCCAGGAAATACTTTGCGGACTTCTGAAGAATTGATACGAATCACTATTAACTTCTGTTACATTTGCTACAGTTAGGTGCAAAATACTGTGCGTTATGTTGGCCTATATCTATTGACTTCCTATTTGAATAAATGAAAATAAAATAAAGTAAATGGCAGGGAAAATAAGAATCTCAAAATATTATGTCGAAGTGTTTCCTGTTGTTTGATATTAAGTCTACTATAGCTTTCTGAATGTTAAATAGTTAATTTGCCAAAACATGTTTAATGCCTGTTTAGTAACGTCATCTGAAAACTTCATCATGGGTGCTCCTTCATTGTCAGCTCTTCACTTTAACTTGAAGAATATTAACTCAATTAAAATATTTCACATGTTTCAGTTTTTAGAATAGTAAGAACATGAAATGATTGCAAACGAAAGATAATAAATAATTTTGAGTCATGCATTGTAACAGAAATGCCCACCTAAATTCACAAATATGTAATCCCTACAGTGCGAGGTGGTGTGTTGGTGTGTGCGGATCCGTCACTCACGGTTAGACCACTCCCCGTGGCCCAATCCAGACATATGCAGTGTCATTCAACGTGTCTCGGTCTCTTGGCGGGGAGCTGATAATTTGTTTTCGAATCCGGCCAGAAGATTCTAAGAAATTTCCAAAAACGTGTTTTTGCGTATTTCAGCGCTGCGATCTTAGTGGGTAGACGGAGAATTAAATTAACGCCACCAAAATGGAAGTATCTAGGTGGCGTTGATTAAGCTCCAGTAATTTTCGGCTCATGAAGCTATAATTTTCTTCTACGAGGATGACAATACTGTTCTAGTGCATATGAAACACGCGCCAAAATTGTCAACAGTGATTGCTACTTTGAATATAAGAAGTGAAGGATTTCGTATACGTGTTCAACGTTCGTAAATCGTATTCAATAATAAATTTGAAAACACCTATGTACAGTATTACCTTGGAACTTATAAATTTGAAGAAAGCCAAGTGAATGCCGAGAAAACCAGAAATATGAGTGATGTTAGAGAACAGAAGCACAAGCGTATTCGACTGTGCACATTTACGTTCTTAAAGGTGCAAATAGAGGGGAAGAATCAAATGTAATTGTAGAAGGTTTGTCACATAAATTTAGGAACTAATTGAAAATGATCTTATAATAGAGAATGACGAAGAAGAACAGTTTACAGGTGATCTTTTATGAGCATTTTGGTGCATATTACCAATAAAAGCATTCAAAATGTAGCTATACTAAAGTATATTTGCATCATCCATAACTGCAAAGTATTTTTTCAGGCGATTACATTTTGAAATCGCAACATTAGCAGTTTATATCTCGTATGGAGGTAACATGCAAGGTCATAGGGCGTTGGGAATGTTTGAACGCGAGTGTAACAATATCAGCTGCTACGATTCATTGGCATGACCAATTCTAGAGACTATAAGAATTTATTTAAAGTGATGCATGGCATTTAGAAATTTTCATCACGAAAAAAACTTTTAAAACAGTTTACAGTGTCAGCGACTTCACATTCAATTAGTAAATAGTACTTATGGGATCAAAAGTGGTAATGTTACTTAAAATTGATCAGTATCAGGAAATGCAATAAACAAATTCCGAATTTGCATAAAACATTTATTTCCTTAATACAAAAAAATATATAGCCACAAAAATAATATGTATACTTTTTCTAGTACATACTTGATGCAATCGCCTAAATCCCCCTTCCCTTTCATGACAATAAATAAATAATTTAATACATTAATTTGCGTCCCTAATTTCGAGATTGAACCTCCCGTACGCCTAACAGGCGGCCACGCACTGCGGGCAGGAGCCGAAGCAAGACGCCTTGCAAACCCCATCCGGCGGGCAACGCGGCGCGCAGGGGGCGGGAGTGCACGTCTCCACGCAGTCCCCGGGAGGGAAGTAGCTCGACTTGTAGATGGTCGTGCCTTCCACAGGTATACAGGGGCACTCGAACTTCCCCTTGCACGCCCAAGGGTAGTGCTCTTTTCTCTTGGCAGGCCATGGAACGTAGCTCAGTTTAGCTATTGTCTCGTCCTGGAATGGCTTGTCTGGTTTCTGGTAACGGCAATAGGCTTGTAGGATCTTTGTTGTTCGAAGGGGACCGACACTGATACGACGCTTGCATAATCGTTACGTCTTCGAGTGGTTTCTCGGAGCATCGGAGTAAAGTTGGAGGGACAATTGGATCCAACTTAGTTATGGGTTTAGGGACGTAATCGTGCCTTTGAGTGGTAATGCAAGACAACGGACCTTCTCCAATGACGTTTCGATCGCACGGGAGAACAGGCTTGGCCGGCGGTGCGCATGCTCCGGTGAAACTCATCTTGTGCGTAGTGTTGTCGTCGAGCGGACATGCAGCTGGCTTGAGGTTGTCGTGTAACCGCAAGGGCGGCGGTCTGCAGTCACAACAATCGGGCGGACAAAAGCTTTTCTTATAGATAGTGCAGCACTCTACATCTTTCTCTTGCGTAATAGGATTTGTATTTGCGGGAGGCGTCATTGGTGGTCGGCGATGGTCACCACATACGTCCATATAACTACACTTCATCACTGTGCATTTCTCCATGGCATTGTCGGTGGAGCAAAACTTCCCTTACATGCCCATGGATAGTGTTCTTTCGTTTTGGCAGGCCACGGTACGTAACTCAGCTTTGCTATGGTCTCATCCTGAAAAGGTTTGTCCGGTTTCTTGTAAACTGCAATAGGCTTGTACGATATTTGCGGTTCGAACGGTGCCGGACACTGATACGACGCTTGCATAATCGTTACGTCTTCGAGTGGTTTCTCGGAGCATCGGAGTAGAGTTGGAGGGACAATTGGATCCAACTTAGTTATGGGTTTAGGGACGTAATCGTGCCTTTGAGTCGTAATGCAAGACAACGGACCTTCTCCAATGACGTTTCGATCGCACGGGAGAACAGGCTTGGCCGGCGGTGCGCATGCTCCGGTGAAACTCATCTTGTGCGTAGTGTTTGTCGTCGAGGGGACAAGCGGCTGCTTGAGATTGTCGTGTAACCGCAAGGGCGGCGGTTCTGCAGTCACAACAATCGGGCGGACAATAGCTTTTCTTGTAAATGGTGCATCCTTCGCGGCCACAGTAGGAGGGGTGTAGGTCTGCACAGGCTTGAAGGACTTCGGGATGGCGGTTGGACGTATTTTCTACATGGCGGCGAGCAAGGCGAACAGGGCGGGCAGGGCGCGCAGCAGGCCATTGCGACGGGAAGCAGCGGGCTGGCGGCCAACAGACAGAGTCAGTATCATTCGCGATCAATGTACCTCATCAAGGGAAATCACCAAATACGTGAGAAATGAATTGTGTCATAAGACTATTGTTCAATATCGATTCCTAAGATTTCAGAAGACAAAACAGTATAATATTGGGTAGCGTTCGCAAATATCTTAGATTTTTTATGCAAACAACGGTTTACTTATTGGTGTAGTATATCTTGGTAAAAAAGATTAAAACTATACCTTCGTGCGTGTTATAATTCGACATACATCAAGTTTCAAGAAATGAATATTTTGACGGAAACATAAAATGTTCATAAGTTCCTTAAAAAATGCCGGAAAATCCATCGCACATTAAGTCTAGAATTACCTGTATGTCAAATGAGAATGAGAACAATGTAATCCTCTGATACTATGGAAATACAAGAAATAGGTGAATCATTATCGTGTTTTGTAAAGTCTTAGCTTCTTGTATTGTTGGGTACAAGCACATGAGTTTGAAGCGGTTTCAAGACATCGCACTTTATGAAAGTAAAAACAAAAAAGTTTTCAAATGTCACATAGACTACATCTAAACTGTATATAATGAAAAGGTACTTAGGTAAAATAACTAAATAAGGCCAAGATGTTTCCACAGTTGTGCATTCTTGTGTCAATGGTTGGTCACAGGTTGTTGCAGAAATATCGTGAAATAAAATATCTGTATGAGTTAATTCATCTGAATTTTGATTTTCAGTTCATTCCAAAACACAAACTTTCTAGGGAATTTTCTCACCTGCATGGAAGTCTAAAAGAATCGCACTTTAAGGTTACAGTCACTACAAAACTGGAATCATTTACCTTCATTAATGCCATTTATTTTTTTTGGGCAACTCGCTCAACTTCTGACGTATGAGAATGTGAATTTTAAGAAATATTCTCTGCTATAGTGTTTCATACATTTTAAAATACTCAGAAACCAAAAACTTCAATCACAAATAGTTTCCAGTCATGAGAAATTTGCAGTAACGATAGACAGTATGTAGCCGTGTTTATACACGAGGAATTTCCAGTCATACGTAAAAGTTAAAACTTCTCTTCAATTAAGCTATGTTTTTACTTAAGTCGATGCTATATACACTGAGAAACATAATTTGAAAACTTTTAACTCAATCCAGTTACCTGAGATTGTATTTTCATATTCATGTGTTACTTTACCGTATACATAGGTATATACGGAGTAATATATGTGGTATAGGGCAAGTTATGTAGTGCTGAGGAAAATCGATTTCGAAATTTCAACGGAAACTACAGTTTGGGGTCCTCTCGAAACAAAAACGTGTTGATTTTTGTAGCCGTCTGAACGTTTTTTTTTAAAAAATTGTAGTTGTATGAAGAGCGCAAAAAAATTATTTATTATGCAATTTTCAAAAACGCATTGTGAACTGTGAAATTCGGGGCCTACGCCACCTTAATATTTTATATATTTTCAGACCTACGCCACCTTATTTATTTTATTCTCACAAGAAATTTAAAAAAACTAGTTGTGGCTACAGAAAGGCAAAAGACTTCCCCGTATTAATTTTCTTTTTTTCCTTTGATCTCAGCTAGCTATTCATACTTGCCAATGTTCTTGACAGCTGCCATCTATCGCCACCGATTTCTTAATAGTAGAACAAAAATATTATTTGAAGAATATTAAATAACCTTGTCTTAAATGGCAATTTTCGTTGAAAAATTTAGAGCCGTTTTCAAGAAAATGGGGTTTAAGTGCTACTGCAAATGCGAAATTTGAAGCTCTTTTCCACAGAAAATTTTTGAGTTTTCGGAAAACTTCATATGAAGTCATTTGAAACATTTACACTCACAAATTTAATAGTCTTTACAAATTGCTAGTGCATTTTTTAACGGTATGAGAGAATTTAAAAAAAATTTGCATTTGTGTAATTTTTGAAAAAGACAAAAAATACACCAAAATTAAATTTACGACATATTAAAGAGTGGAATTAGCACTATCCATTCAAAAAATTGGAATCCATTTTTGAGAAAATGGCGTTTGAGCAATTTTAAAAAAAATAAAAAACCAAATTTTCTCAAAAACGGCTCCAAATGTTTTTCTTTAAACTTTTGGTAGGGTTTAGTGATAAATGTACTCTATGAGAAGACATTAACAACCAGATTCTCTATTCTTTTTTGTTTTTTTTAAAAATTGCAAAAATGTAATTTTTTGACTTCTCTCACGTTATTAATTTATTCTCATAGCGGCGATTTGTTGACATTATTATATAAATGAATACATTTGATTTACATAATGTCAAATATAGTTTCTTCGAAATTGAATAGTTTTCTGTGAAAAGTAGCTCAAATTTCCGCATTTTCAGAAACACTCTAATGGCATTTTTCTCAAAAATGTCTCCAAATTGTTTCTTCAAACTTTCGGAAACGTATAGTGCTAATTGCTCTCTTTAATATGATGTAAAAGTTCAATTTGGAGTATTTTTTTCAAAAATTACACAAAATGTAAATTTTTTGAAAAGTTTGTTAATATGCACATTTCCGAGCTATGTGTAAACACTATTGTATTCGTGAGTTAATGTGCTTAAATGGACTTCAAATTAATTTTTTTCGAAATCACAAATGATTCCTGTTTAGAAAAGAACTTTCGCATTACAGTACCAATTTACACTCCATTTTCTTAAAACCAAAAATGTCCATTTAGGAGAAGGTTTTTAAAATGTTCTTTAAATACTGCTTAAAATTTAATTTGCTTTTCTACTCCTTAGGAAGAACTCGAAAAAATTAATTAAAATGTCAATAAAAAGATTGGTAGTGGGGCGGCAATAGATGGCAGCTGGCAAGAAGGGGAATGGTGGTTAAGTCCGAATAACTAGCCGAGATCAAAAGGAAATGGAAAACTAATACGAGAAAGTCTATGCCATTCTGTAGCTCATTTGTTTTCTTTAAATTTCCTTGTAGAAAAGAGTGAAATACACTTATAAAGGTGTGCATAATGGCGTTCCAATTTTTTCAAGAGAAAATTCTATTTAGGACGACGTTTCACTGGTTTTTAGTATCTTTAAATAACACAGACCAACGACCAAAAAACGTTTTGTGTGTGTTCACCTAATTCTTTATCGTTTTAATGTGTGCTAATTCCAAAAATATAACACAAATTTGTGCCGTGTCACCCACATTTGTTCACATTTTAACATTTTCTCTGTATTGCTTGGCGAAATGCTGCTCTGAGTATCTAGATATGAATGAGACGCAGGAAGTTGTATAAATTTCTCATATTTACTATGTGAATGGGATAGTAGGGCACGAGATAAGGATTTGTCTAGAAAGAATTGGCCTGTAACAAATCTTTAAACCCGGGCGAAAAGAATATTCTACGGGAAACATGTGGATCAACACAAGATTCTCCTGCCTCCATTGCAACACAAAATTAGGTATCTGAAACATTTTTCTTTACCATAAAGATGACAGTGTTTCAAGTAGCTTTGTGAAAAGTTTACACATTTGTCTGAGCAAAAGTATTAAAAAGAGGGTATCTTCATTGAGACTGATGATAGAAGTGATTATGATCACCAATTTGAACTACATTTGACAGAAAATACAATGAAGCAAAGATGCTTTTAATATCACGTTGTTAAAAGTTCCTAGCCAACAACAAAGACAAAGATTATGAAGCAATTGTTGCCAATATGCTGCAAAAATTTGAAGCAATGGAGATGTTTAATGAGCCTCAAGGTGTTTACTTCTTAAACAGTCATTTACATTCTTTCCGGACGATATAGGTGATTTATGTGAAGAACAAAGAGTAAGCGTTTTCATTAAGATATGAAAAAAAAAACGTTAATCAGGAACGCTGAACACCAGTATGATGGGAGATGGGAGATTGTGTCTCTCTTTTATTAATCTAGGAATTTTTACCATTACCTTGTCTCCTGATTTACGAATCAGTAGTTTTTTGTCAAATTAGACTTACTTAAGGGCGGGAATATATTTTCAGCAAACGCCGATGTCTATATGTATAACACACGACGTAGTAATCATATTCACCAGGTGGCAGTATCAACAGCCTCTACACAAAAATTCACATACAATTCATGTACATTACTCTACAACACTTTGCCAGAAGACGTTAAACGATTAAATTCCATAGAAAAGTTAAGTCCCAAGTAAAATCTTTCTTGCTGCATAACTGTTTCTATACAATTCGAGACTATACCGAGCATCAAAAAGGAAAGTAGAATTAATTTTAACAATGATAGTTAATGTAATTATTTATCATTTGGACTGTATAATTCTAAAGAACCTGTAACAAGTATTGTACCACAGTTTCTGGGTTGATGGCCCCCATCTCGATCAGGTTTTTTCGTCCAGTTTCCCTGATCCTTGAGCAAATGCTGAGATGGTCCCTTGTTTTGCTTCTGGACATAAATGTAAGCTTCATTATTTGTGCACGTCTTCTGAATTTCAGAGGGAAATATAGTTATTCAAATTATCGTTTTTCATATTATCGCGGCCAAAAGTATTATTCTTCATGAAGAACATGAGGGTTCAGGGCAGGAATTTATAGCTAATTTACCTTTGAAAATATATTTTATTATATAGGAGCGAATATTTTGTCAACAAAACTCGAAAAAAACCTCTCTTTCCTGTATTCAAAATTCGACTAGAATATGGTTTAGGATAGAGACCACAGAATTATGAAAACGTGCACAAAATTCACCTTTCCCCATTAGCTCGTCACACGCAGTTTTTAACTGTTTTTGACGTAAATAAATAAAAAATAAAAGATTACTGATGGTCAATTCACCGAGATAGTCAGCCAGTAGCGTAGAGGAGAGCTATTTCAGGGGCTTAAAAGAAAAGAGACGAAAGAAAATATACGTCAATGGACACGTAAAGACTTTGTAGAATGTAAATGTTAAGAAATAAAAGCCATCTTTTGTGTTTAAATAAAGTTATCTGGTATGTTATAGGAGTTCATTTGTTCATTTTATTTGCATATATAGCATATTTTTTCTCATCATAAAGACTATAATAGATCAACATTCTGACCATACTGTGGGTGATTGGAAAGAAATAGAGTTTAGATGCGGATTCGGGCACCCCAAAAACTATAAAAAATCAGTATTAAGATATAAAAGTTATTCGAAACCCCTTTTTTTGTTGAACTGTGTCATATTTCCCTTCTAATCCTATTAGGAAACTGAAAAAATTAAAAAAATATAAAAAACATGTACTTTGGGCGGCGATAGATGGCAGTTGGTAAGAGTATTTGGCAAGTAAAAAAGCTAGCGAAAACCAAAGGAAATATTAAAGCTAATATGGGAAAGGTCTATGCCATTTGTAGCACCACTAATTTCTAATAGCGTAGTGAAAGATATAACAATTTACTATTTCCCCTCAGTTGCCTCATACTTTTTTATAGTATAAGCTTTTTATTCCAATTTGATTTGATTTTGATTCCGATTAAATGTTATCACAGCAAAAGATCAACAGAATCACGAACCCATATATTGAAAAATTCAATTACGAATGAAATTAAAAAAATATGTAATTCTAAACACTACAGCTTGCATAAAAAGCCGGCAATGTATTCTATGTGTATTGTGAATGGTAATTATCATCTTGTTTATGTTTCAGCTGTGTTGCAAGTTAATGTATGGTACATAATTCTATTTACAAATTCCCCTTAATGGTGTTTTATAGAGTACTGATATCTTAACGTCTTATCCAAGATAACTTAATTTTCTTATATTGCCTCACTTATTTCACGTACGTGTGTAATCAAATGTTCTTTTTTTATCACGTTACTTCCACTTTCTACGCAGTCTCATTTTCAGCCCGAGTCGGCCGCGCATAGTCAGCGATAATCGAGAAAAATTCTGCCGAATTAATAAGCGAAGGAGCTTAGGCGAGAATGGACCTTCGCGAAAAGGCGGGAAAGGTAGCGTGAGAAAACGCACCACTTCATTACGTCCGACAACGCGAGCCCTCGGAAATCAATGCTTCGTCAATCAGGCGGACGGCGGGGACGGGTGTGTCGCGGAGGGCAAAAAGGAGTCGGGGCGGGGGCGGGG
>JAHLJT010004475.1:0-25434 GCA_031308135.1 Acheta domesticus
TGCCGACTGGATGGTGCCCCGCCGGTGGGAGATTACTTATTGGGGAAAACCTCGCAAGATGACCTGCAGCCCGGATCTCACCGTCCAGCGGGGGAGTATCCCGCCACCTCCCGTTATAAAATCATGCACACACGTACCGGACTAATATCCAGCAATTGACGCACTCGGATACATGAACAATTAATCACCCGCCCATTCCGTCCCACACGCCCAGTGACGTCTCTGCCCGGTACGCATGACCCCCACCATGCCATTACCTGCACTGAAACAACTTGATTCCTCTCCTCCCAATTTGTTTCCGTTGCTCCGGGAGTTCACAGTGAAAAGTCGTTTCTCGGCCGCGTGGACTTGGTGGGGCAGAGGCGGAGCGAATTCAGCTCGTTAACGGTGGCGTCAGAGGCAGGGAAAAGGGCCGTCGGTGCGGAAGGAGTCGCAAATAAGCAACAAACCGAAACAAACCCAAGTGCTGCGACGGCAGTGGCGAAGGCGGAAGCGGGGGCGGTGACGATGACGGTGACAATGACAATGACAATGACATGGCGTTGCGGTGCGGCGGCGGTGAAGGCGACGGTGACAATGATGGTGACGTTGACACTGACAATGATAATGACGATGATGAAGACGGTAGGGGCGGCGGCGGCGGTGAAGGCGAAGGCGAAAGCGGTGACGGTAATGGTAATGGTGGCAATGACAATGACGATGACGATGACAATGACGGTGGAGGCGGCGGCAGTGAAGGCGACGGTGACGGTGGCGGGGATGGTAGCGGTGGCGGGAATGGTAGCAGTGGCGGTGGCGGGCGGTGGCGGTGGCGGTGGCGGTGGCGGTGGCGGTGGCGGTGGCGGTGGCGGTGGCGGTGGCGGTGGCGGTGGCGGTGGCGGTGGCGGTGGCGGTGGCGGTGGCGGTGGCGGTGGCGATGTCGGCTGCATCATCCCTCTGCAAGGAGAAGGCGAAGCGACATCTGCGCGATTGCACGGGGATGGGAGATTGGGAAGGCGCGCGCCCTCTTCATATCTCCTCCTTCCGCCCGTCAGGGTCCTCTCCCTTGCCTCTCGCCCGGCTGGCCCTCGATGCCTCTCCGACAGCGATCTCTCGATGGAGTCGATTAGCGATTGTTGTAAGCGGGGATCCCCCTGCTCTCGCTCCGGTGTCTTAGCTCTTCCGAGAAGCTCCAAGGAGTAAACACTGCTGCCGGTGAAGCGGCGGTCGGAGGGGAGATAATTGGCGCATCACTCCCAAGGAGCAATTTTACCAAGAAGGGGATTTAAGGGGAAAGCAAATATCGGCTTCTTTTCGTCCGATGAAGCAAGGAGAAGTACTTTCTTGAGAAATGGAACGAGAATACATCTCTGCTTGTAATTTCGCACTTACTTGATCTCTTTTGTACATAGCTGAGACAGGGACATGTGTGTGACACAATGTTTTAAAACTTCATAATATATTAACTTTATATTCTTGGAAGAAAAAATATTACTTTAAATGAACAATTCATTAACAGATCCTTTGCAAAATTATATTTTAAACTCTTTTACTCGGATTCGGTAACTATCCAATTATTATGAATTTGTTCAAAGAATATTACAATGTCCTTAGAGAATTCCACAAGTAGCAGATAAGTTATTATATAATGTGTCTGAAAAATAAACCAAAAGCAATCAGTTCAATTGCTTTCATTCAACAACGAAACTTCCCGTAATGTTTGAATACTCTCAGTCCGTTTACACAGTTGCTTAGAATGTTTCTTTCTAGACATTTTAATTACATAGCAATAACACATCTCGTACAAGACTTGATATATATGGAACAAGTAGTTCGAATGAATAGAATATCTCTGAAGACTGATCATCAAATGTCAAATGAGTGCATTTGTAGATGGCAGATGTCCATAACAGTTGCGTTCCCAACAATGTTTCGAGAATAATTGTTATAATAATGTAATGGGAAATGAGACGAACAGTGGAACTTACGTAAACGAAATGTCCAAAATAGACCAGTTAATATAAATTTGTTTCAACGTAAGTGACCGAGTTTAACTGGCAGAACGAGAGGCGGCAAAAAGTGAAATGCTTCACTAAAAGAACAATCTCAGATGCTTCTCACTGTAAGTCACTTCAAAGGTGTTGTATGTTTCCTATTCACCATCCTATATTTTCAACATTTTACAAAAAAGAATTTCTGTGGGATAAATCTTACCTCCTCGTTTATTTAAAGCAGATACCAACGTCATAACAGTGTTCCTAATTTTTTATTCATTATAGCTTTTCCTCTTAATTTACTTCATCTTTCTCCACCACCCTCATCCTTTTCGTCTATTCACACTCATCCGCCTGGTCGCATTGTATTTCCTTGGAATCCGCAACGCGTGTGTCACTCAGATTCAGCCATGTGCTCCCTCGGGTTCACCGAGTCGGGTCGGGTCGGGACGGGTCGGGTCGGTCGGGTCGGGTCAAGTCGGGTCGAGTTGGGTCGAGTTGGGTCGGGTCGGGTCGGGTCGGGTCGGATCTTGGCTTGTGCGTCGCCCCGCCGCGTCGTGGAGTGTTTTCTGTTCGCCATCTTACATTTTCAACAATTTACAGAGAAGAATTTCTGTAGGATAAATCCTACCTATACCAACATCAATAGTAGTTTTCCTAATTACGTATTAATTATAGCTTTTCCTCTTAATTTACTTCATCTCTGCCCGCCACTCCCGTCCTTTTTCGTCTACTCACACTCATCTGGCTGCTCATAATATTTCCTTGGAACCCGCAACGCGTGTGTCCCTCGGCTCAGCCACGTGCGCCCTCGGGGTCGCCGGGTCGGGTCGGGTCGGGTCGGGTCGGGTCGGGTCGGGTCGGGTCGGGTCGGGTCGGGTCGGGTCGGGCGGGTCGGGTCTTGGCTGGAGCGTCGCGCCGCGCCGCACCGCGTCGTTTACGGCGTGGAGATGCGGTGCGTGGCCGGCGAGAGGTTGGAGGGGGATAAAGAGAGTAGAAGAGGGAGGACAGGGGGCGAAGGGCGGGCCGTGCCCGGCGCGTTAAACGCCAGCGCCCGGGGCGGGGCTTCCGGTGGAAGTGCAGCTCATTACCCTGGAGGGGAACAACGGGCGCTGAAAAGGAGGTGTACGACGGTGAAAGGAGAGGAAAAGACGGGACTAGTGTACAAATGTGGGCGGACGGATCGCGTAAAGGAAAAGATGGGTGGCTGCCGGCAAAGTTGCACTTAATCGTAGGACATGAAAAGCGAATGAACTACAAAAATCGTGAAAATACACAAAATGTGGTATTTAAAACTTTTCGCTACTTAGAACAGAATGTGAAATGGTATTAAAGGGTTAATCAAAGAAAAAGATTTAACTTTACAGTGATCTCTTTTTCTCTGTAAAATGAAATGAAATTTATTTGAATACTATCATTCATCATTTGAATAACTATCATATCATAACTATCATCGTAAGGTCTTGCATTTTACGTATATGAAGAACAATAAATTGTGCAAAGACATTACTTCAAGAAAGAGATACAGTAAATGCGAAGAGAAACGAAAAAGAGAATGAAAAAATAAAAAACAAAAATAAAAAATAGAAAAGAAGGAAGTGGAAGCAAAGATAAATATAATTAGAAAGAGAGAAAGGGAGAGAGAGAGGAGGAGAGGGAGAGGGAGGTAGAGAGAGTGGGAGAGGGGAGAGAGAGAAAGGAAGAAAGTAAAAAACAGAGAGAGATAAATGTAGAGATGCAAAAGACAGAAAGAGAGCGAAAAAGCTAGAGCTAAATGGAGACAGAGAGGGAGAGAAAGGAAGAAAGAGAGTGAGACAGAGCGCGCGAGAAAGGCAGAGAGAGAGAGAGAGAGAGAGAGAGAGAGGAGACAAGTATTTAGGGAAAGAGATGAAGAGGAAAAGAGCGCGTGCGTGGGTGGGGTGCTTGGCGTCGGGGCGCGTTGCTCCGCGCCGCAACAAGTGCGGCAGGCGGCAGCGCATCCGCTCGCGCGGGCGCGCGCTTTTGGCACGAGGAGCGCCACTACTCTGCACGCCCAACGGGCCTCTGCTACAGAGCACGACCGATATGAGACCAGCAAAATACCAAACACCACCGACAAATTGCACACGGTTAAATACAATTTTAATTAAAAAAAACAATTCATTACTGAAAAATTAAGTTTTCATTTTGTTCACGATATTGTATATCAGCCTTAGATTAAACGTGGGGATGAAATTGAAAAATTGTACACAAGTGCACCTCTTGAGACAGTAGAGAAATTCTAAACATTTTTGGAAATCCAATAGCTGTTTATGGAATGCCCCAAAAGTCAATATGTCAAACAGGATATTTGATGCAATGAAACCTAATCAACCTCTCTGAGCTGTGTTTGAAGCGTAAACAGTTGTGGAACGTGATACAATTATTCGTTTTTAGTTTCCTATTTCAGATTCTTTTTCATTTGCAATACAAATATATCAATGGCGCGTTTAAAATTCATCATATCAGTGTATGATTTACATTTTACTCTATAAACGAAATATATTTCAGGTGACTAGTCACATTAAATGTTTCGAAGATGCACAACTATTATGTAAACGCTGCTATTCCAAACACTTTCATTCAGTTCACAGAACTTACAGAAAACATAAAATTGGCACTTCAACTGTATAACGTAGAGCACCATTCTTACAGCCTTTTCAACAATTCTTTTTAAGTTGGCCAATATTTGTTTTGAGTTAAAATGTAAACTATAGAGTATAACCTTGTGATACCATTACTTGAAAATTTGTTTCTCGACGGTCAATATTTCATCAGCAAATGACATTCGCACAAGCATTTTACTCGTTCTCGTGACAGATTTTCGCTAATATCCAATTTCGATAGCTTTCACGGTAATGGTGACACTTTTGATGGAGGTCGCTCACCGAGAATTCAACTCAGGCGCGCCAAAGAGCATCGCGCAGGGGTAAATGGAGGTGGATGGAGGAGGAAGAGATTGATGATGTAACGTCACAAGAGCAACCTTGTGTATCTCTTAGTGGCATAACAACGGCCATGCATTTTGGCAATAATTCAAAATCCAAGCAAAAAGCAGTAGATCTATGTGACTTTCTATAAAACAGATAATTTATTTCACAAGAAATAAACTATCTTCTGCAATCTCGTGCAAATCTCGTGTACTTATTTAGGTATAAAACATAATTCTTTCAGCAGGTAATTATCCTACAGAAGCTTTTAAATCGGTTTTTACCGTTCTGTTTGACCTGAACTTTTAACTTTAACAAAGTAAAGTTTCATTAAAGATGTATTTAAGAAAATGTTATATTCGATGAAGCTGAAATAGCAAATAAAAAACTACTCAGATTCTCAGGCCTTTTCATCTTGCCAATATACTGTTTAGTTATCAAGCCGCTGGGAAATGTAACATCCAAGATTATATCATCGGAGATTCTCAAGCTTTTCGGGAAACTCGTAGTTTTAAAATAATTCGGAAACAATAGGTAACTCAAAATACATACTTAAGAATTTCAATTTGACATAGCCAATGAGACCTGCCATAAAATGTGACTAGTTCACTATACTGTTGATATTAGCTTGTGTGGTAATTCTTGAATCTTAAGTTTACCAATGCAAATGGAGGGATAGCTGGCGGAATACTATTGTACCAAGAAGATGATGTTCCCAGAAGCCATGTATACCCGAAAATCACCATCTACAACTGTAAGTGTAGCGATAATTCGCAGTAAATTAGCTCCAGTTAGATAGTCACTCATTGTAACATATTCAAACAAGTAAAGTTTGGATTCAGGAATGTTTGGATTCAGCATGAGAAGTCCTTATGTATACAGTTATAAATTTCCTTTCTGAAATAAAGTAAGCAAGGAAAGAAATAAATATTATTTTTATAGAAAAATGTATTTCACTTGCTGATTTTTAGAAGGCACAAGTTAGTACACCTTTCCATGACTCGCACTCTGTGAAACTATACATTCTTCTACAATGTATAAAATATTCTCACATTTTAAAAACTTCGGAGTGATTTCCGATTACTGTGCTACCGTTGCGATGAAGTATTGCCAACTATTCCAAATGGTTGCTGAGTGGGTGCGTTGGCGGATTGTCGAACCCGCCATGAACTGCAGTTGCCACTCCATTCACGCGGATTCCGCAGGCCATTAGGGCAGACGCGCATCTGGCGATGAGCGGCGATAAAGGCAGACGCCGGTTGCTTCATCTTTCACCCGGCAGGCAGCGCGCGAGGGCACTTGTTGGCGCCACCGCTGGCCCCCGCGCCAGCGCTCGCGACACGCACCACGCACTGGCCATCGTAGACAAAGCCTCAAGGAGCCTCCACAAGTGTTTTATGTTCCCGATCTGCAATCTGTTGCGCGCCACGGACTGCTACTGATGTAGTCGTGCTCTCGCCAAAAGCGCAATATCGAATTGCTCACATCGAAGGCTTTTCCTGTTGAAATAAATAAGTGCAAATTCACCATTCCTTCAGTCACGCTCAAAGGAAGAGGTTAACACTTGATTGGAGCTAAAGTTGGCAAAAACATTCATATTTGAGCAGAGGCGTATCTAGGCATATTCTAGGCATAGCAGAGGCGTATTCAGGCGCCATGGCATGCATCGAATTTGCACCCCGGTTAGGATACTTCAAATTACAATAGTTGTCGCTCAAGCACCTGTCCATAGTACAGCCCCATTGTTTCTTCTGACATATCATTACAACTTTAAAACATGTATCTCTTTCCACTTGTTCCACAAAATTCACAGTTTCATATCCGATTGCAACTTTTCCAACAAAATAAATAACTCAAAGCATCACTCTCTATAATGCTAATGTAAATGTACTTACTGCATGTAAATTAACACTATAAAATAAGTGCAATTAAAAAATAATCTGAATTATAAGTCAAAATACATATTTTCTTTACTTTGACGGCAAGCATGGAACTTAAGCAGGCGGTTTTTGGAAGAACGATCTGTTGAATGATTTCTGATATCAATAAACCTCTAGAAACGAATTGTGGTTGTGATGTCGTTGCTTGCTCGTCACAAATTAGAGAAATTAGTGACCTCGACATTTCATTTATTCTTGTCGGCATGATCTGAGTACACTATTCCACCCTATATTTATTGCCTTATTATCCCTTTCAAAAGTTATGCAGAAACGAAAAGTAGAAGTTAGCGAGTTTGAACTTTTACAGCTGTTGGCACGAGAGGCAAAAATATATTCAAATTTGGCGCCATTCGTCTACTTCAATTATTTCTAACAATCTTTGGCTTTGGCATTAACAGGCAGAACAAACAATTCAACGTCGCGCGCCGAAGATTAGTTTAAGTTAAATTATCCAAAAATCTGTGCGCTAATATCCAACAAGGGAGCAGAGTCATTTCAGTCAATGATGTGCTTTAGGAGATAAGCTCTCTGAAACTAGACTTCAACTCTCAAATGTTTTCAAGGATAACCGACAGATTGCGGTAACTTCTTATGGCAAATTGGTGAAGCGAAAGCGGTTCCGTAAGACGCGAAGTACACTGCGTTATTGAAAATCAGAGAAGCTGAGAGATGTTGCAACGGATCGCCTTGCAGGTCTCGGCCTAAGTAATACGCGCGGTGTCGACTCCACTGACAGCTGCATTATTACGAAGTTGGTACCATTCAAGGGCAAGTTGGGATTGCATTCTCTGTGATCTAGACTGAAGAGTGCTAACCCATCAACGCGGTATGGACAAAATCTATACTAATATATAAAGACAGAACTGCACTGACTTACATAGCGCGATAATCTCTGAATCTACTGAACCAATACTAATGAAACTTTTCATACTAGCTTCCTTTAAAGGTCTGGAGTAACTAGGCTATGATTTACAACCATAAACCTTAACATATTCCAAAATAATTACTTTTCTGGACATTTTTTTCGGCTAGCATTACATCGTAGACTCAAGAATGCATCAATGTTAATAGTTTAGCTTTGCGCCACCTGAGGCGCGTCTTCGTGAAAACTGAGGAGGTCTGAGATCTACTGCTCAATTTCATCAACAGCCAGAATTATTACGAAATTCACTTGGGTTTGACTACGGCTATTTACACATGTCCGTGAATGTTAGTTCAGAACATTTGTGTATCGTTTGAAAGACAGCCGTAACAACAGTGGTAAGGAATGTCAATGTCAATGTATATAAGTAATAATATACAGTATACTGTTGAGTAGTTTGAGAGAGTAAAAAGTACAATAATATACAATGTAGTTGAATAAGGTTGAGGTAGTAAAAAGTACAGAATGTATAGAGTAATGTACAATGTACAAGACATAGATATCGTATATTTTCAAAACAACCTCTTATTTACAGAAATTTGTGAATTCTAAATTGTTGAAAACAATGGTGAAACGGAAGACGCATTTGTCAAAACATACTAGCAAGTGCGAAAAGATGGGCTGCAATATAAAACTTTAGAATCGGCTACACAAAGACAAGAGCGACTTGCTGAAGACAACAACACTACAAGGAGAGAAGTCAATTTCAATAATTCCTAGGAAGCAGCTCAGCTTTTCATTATGACCCCCATTTGATTATTTGCATAGTTCACAAATTCAGATTGGTCATATGGAAAATGTTGTATGTTTTGTGGAGCAAAAAAATGGGCATTCGAACATAATAGTACATGTTGTTCTAATGGAAAGTTAAGTTAAGGCCTTTAGTGGAGCCTCCTGACATTTTGAAAAGCCTGCTACTTGTGAACATTCTTTATCAAAGCATTTCCTATGCCATATATGTATGTATTGAGACAATACAACTGTCTTTTTCAGATGACATATTTTGGTTGTACAGAACATAAAGAAGGATGTTACATGCCTACATTCAAAATTCAGGACAAATTTATCACCGCATTGGTAGTTTACTTCCAACAACGAACCCTGGATTTCTGCAGGTGTATTTCCTTTCAGAAGCACACCAAATGTTTTTGCGTCAAAATATCGTACCTAATTCAAATCCAGAAATTATACAAATGATGCAGAGTATGTTGCACACACACAATCAGTAATATTAAAAGTTTCAATGCTTGCCTAGAACAAGCACCTCCAAATATTCTGGATTACAAAATCCTTATCCGAGCTGGCATTATCCCTGTCAATTATCACAGAGGCAGTTTCAATCAACCGACAACAAATGAAGTGGCTATATGACTGGTGGATGAAGATAAAGGGCACCGAGATATTGTATTGCACAGTAGAAATGGAAGGTTACAGCGTGTTTCAGAGTTACATTGTGCTTACGACCCTCTTCAGTATCCTCTCATATTTGTTAATGGAGATGATGGGTATTCTATTAATATTCCACAATTAATATCAGGAAGAGGAAACCAAAACCTTTCAAAGAAAATATCTTGCATGCAATACTATTCTTATAGATTTATGGTGAGGGAAGGTAGAGTGAATTTTCTGCTAATGTTCCAGCAATTATTGAATCAGTTTGTTGTTGACATGGCTGCTAAAATGATTACTAAAAGACTTGGCTACATCAAACAAAATCAAAAAAACATTCAGAACAGAGAACTACATTCATCTTCGAGATGCAATTAACAATGATGCTAACATAAATCCACAAAATATTGGACAGCAGGTCATTTTACCATCTACTTTCACTGGTTCACCAAGGTACCTCCATGAGAAAACCCAGGATGCTATGAAATACGTGAGATACCATGGTCGCCCTGATCTTTTTATTACAATGGCATGCAACCCCGAATGACCAGTAATCCGACATGAATTGTATATGGGACAGAATCCTCATGACAGACATGATATTGTTTCACGTGTATTTTATCTGAGATACCAAAACTTGATGAATTTGATCACCAAAAACCACATTTTTGGCGCAACTGTATGCCATATGTAAACAGTAGAATGGCAAAGAATTAGGATTGTCCCATGCTCATATTCTGATTTGGCTTCAAAGAAAAATACAACCAGATGAAATTGACTTAATTATTAGCGCTGAAATACCCAATAAAGAAGAAGATCCTCTTCTTTACGAAATTGTTTCCAAGCATATGATTCATGGACCATGTGGAAAATACAATTCACGATCGCCATGCATGGTCAATGGTAAATGCAATAAGAGATTCCCACGCTCTTTCACTGTTCATACTCAGTCAGACAATGATGGATATCCACTTTATAGGAGACGTTCGCCTCAAGATGGTGGTCACATTGCAGTTTTGGGTAGACATTCTGATACACAAGTGGATAATCGCTGGGTTGTTCCTCATTCACCAGTCCTAAGCAGATGCTTTTCAGCTCATATTAATGTACAATACTGTCACTCTGTGAAAGCAATCAAGTACATTACTAAGTATGTTAACAAAGGTAATGATCGAGCAACTTTTACTGTACAAAATGATTGTAATGAAATTGAGATGTACATAAATGGTCGCTACTTAAGCACATCGGAAGCCATCTGGCGAATATTTGAGCTGCCAATTCATGAAAGATACCCAGCTGTAATTCATCTGGCAGTGTACTTAGAAAATGGTCAAAGGGTGTATTTCAACCAACGTAATATTCTGCAAGTTTTAGAACATCCTCCTCAGACAACATTAACTAGCTTTTTCAATCTGTGCCAAGATGATTATTTTGCAAAAACTTTGCTTTATTGTGAAGTGCCTGCATTTTTTGTCTGGAGAAACAAAAATTGGCAGAGTAGGAAACGTGGTCAACTGGTTGGAGGGTATTTGGGTGTAAGGAAAGATGCTGCTCTTGGAAGAGTTTACACTGTGCATCCAAACTTCATAGAATGCTATTACCTTCGCCTGCTTCTACATCACATTCGTGGTCAAACTTCTTTTGCTATGCTAAAAACAGTGAACAGTATCGTACAGCCTTCTTACCAGACAGCGTGTAAGAAACTGGGCTTTATAGAAAATGATGAGCATTGGAAACACACGTTGAGTGATGCTGCACTTACACAGTCACCATCACATATTCGTGAACTATTTGCAATACTATTGGTATTCTGTCAGCCATCTGATCCAAGCAGTTTGTGGTGTGAATTCAAGGAAGTCATGTGTGAGGATATTCTTTTTCAAAAGCGTTTGCATGAAGACAATCAAGATTTACCATTCTCAGTGGGTGTATTCAATGCAGGATTAATTATTTTAGAAGACATTATTGCATCTTTCAGTGATAAGCGACTTCATGATTTTGGTATTCTTGAGCCAAGTAGACAAATTTCTGGCTATACAAGAGATACATATAGTATGTGTGATGTGCATCGATACCTAAAAGAAAATTTGTCATAATTAGTTTCTGATCAAAGAACAGTCTTCAGCGCAGTTATTGACAGTGTTCAAAATGACAATGGTATCCTGTTCTTCATTGCTGCTCCTGGAGGCACCGGCAAAACGTTTGTAATCAATTTACTTATTGATAAATGTAGACCAGAGAGAAAAACTGTCATTGCTGTCGCGTCTTCTGGAATCGCATCAACATACCAAAAGGGGGAAAGGGAAGGGGGAAAGGCAAAAGCAGGAACACACAGCTTTTAGTTATAAAGTGAAAAATATATCGGAGCTGGAACTTCAAATAAAA
Source organism: Acheta domesticus (assembly GCA_031308135.1). Taxonomy (NCBI): domain Eukaryota; kingdom Metazoa; phylum Arthropoda; class Insecta; order Orthoptera; family Gryllidae; genus Acheta; species Acheta domesticus. Next base: position 11,558 of record JAHLJT010004475.1, read on the forward strand.
AAAATAGTTTTTTGCAGAAAAGTGAGGAAGGTAGATTGGAAATTTCCAATTGGGGGTCAAGACAACACATGGCTATCGGGACGGAGACTGACAGATCATGGCAGGAAGGAATAAGGCGGAGAAGAGATACTATGAAAGATATGGATGTAGGCCCAGCCGCATGGCATGAAAAGATGGAATTAGTCTTCGTGTCTAATAATATTCTGTAATAATGCCCGGGCAACGCCGGGTACTACAGCTAGTATGTAATAAAAGCTCGTTCCGGGTGCCCAAACGCAGGTAAAACTGTCAACTTATTTCATACTTCATAATTATTACGCGGAAGAGCTAATCTTCTCGGAAGTGCTAATCTTGCTTGTCGTTTTCAGAAACTTTCCCTGGGGTTAAGAGATTAGAAAGCAGCGCAGCCCTTTTCCTCGGCGTAATATCACCGGCAAGCTCTCCCAATAAAAAGTCTTCAGCTATACAGAGCGTCCCACCAACTATGGACCACCCCCATAACTTCTGAACGGTTCAGGATATCGAAATGCAGTTTTTCGATTCACAATGTGGAATCATGGGGCAAGTACCATGCCGAAGAGAAATTGTCTATAATATTTTTAGTTTTCGAGAAATTTAATCATCTTTGATTTTTCAAATGGAACTATATATTTTTTTCAGCAGCAATGTATAGATAATGAAAAGGGGAAGAAAATAATGTATCATATGTTAGTATTTTGATGGTAATTTGAGTATAATAATAGACTTTCTGACACATGATTTTGAAGTAATCTTTCTTTTCTTGTAGCAGCCCTCGCAACAGTCGCCGTTGGTAAAGACGGCCTTCGTGAGGGATAGAGGCGTGACTACAGCAATTCATGGTCTTGACATATGAACAAACATCAATATTAACGATCAGAATGAGAGATTTTTGCCATTTGTTTATCTGAATTGAACTTTTCTTCTACTGAAATTCCAAAGCAACGATAATCAAAAGAACAAAATAAAAATAATTTGTAGCGGAAGGACGATAATACTAAAGGTCCTTTTCAAACTTACAAGAATTAGGCTCAGTGTCTTTTAGCAGAAACAAGCTCTAATTTTAAAACATGGAAAGGGAATGAATGATTAAAGATTTTTATTGTAATATCTCGATTAATTCATTAAATAATACATAGGTACACGTTTTCTATTATTAAACTTCTTATTAAAACATGTACAACAAAAACAAAGCAATAAAAATTTTGAAATACTCTTGACAGTCTATCAGTGTAAATTTAATAAACTTTAACACAAATGCAAATCTGCAGTCACAACTGCTAGTACTGATTGGAGAATTTCTCATTTCATAACGCCACGTGCTGCCACAAACTTCAAAATCCACGGCAGAAGACGGAAATGTACCGTTTTCTTTTCCATTTATGAACAACAGGGGAGGTGCGGTTGCGCAGAGGACAAATAATCATCTTAATTAAAAATTAAATATACCAACGAAAAGACGGTGGTTGGATTCTTGTCAAGTTTGAAAATGATATTTATTATTAAAGAAGACAAGTTACATACAGATAAATCAATGGAAAAATCTCTTATTCTGATCGTTGAAATTAATGTTTCTTAATGTGACCTTTGAGACAAGACCCTGGATTGCTTTAGTTAGGCCTCTTATCCCTCATTGCCACCCATTTCAGTCTCCTCTCTCCACGCAAAGTCTTGACGCCGTGAAGGTCGCTTTTCCCGAAGGCGAGAGTTGCAAGGGCTGCTTCACAAAATTTTGTCCGTTTAACTGAAAATCACATAACAGAAAATCTAATTTTATACTCAAATTACTATGGAAATACTAGCATATGATACATTATTTTATTCCTCTTTTCATGATCTATACATTGCCGCTGAAAAACATAAACAGTTCCATTTAAAGAATCAAAATGATTACATTTCTCGAAAACTAAAAATGCTGTAAACAATTTCTCTATGTATATTACTTGCCCCATGATTCCGTATTGTTAATCGAAAACTGCATTTCGATATCCTGAACCATTTAGAAGTTATGGGGGTGGTCCATAGTTGGTTCGACACCCTGTATTTGTAGCCTCATCAACGGCGAACATCTTTTCCACAGCAAAGTTCACACGGACACCATAAATTGGACATTCGAAAGGCTGACTAGATGAATAAGAGCAGTGATCAGACGAATAAGGCAGTAACTGTCTTGAAGGTCACCTCAACGCTCTCAAAGACCAATGATGCAGTAACTGTCTTGAAGGTCAACTCAACGCCCACTAAAGAAAATTCCTCCGTAAAATGAATTTAAGGTAGATTGGTCAATAAAGAGCGCCTAAAGAATATTGAAGCCAAGGCGACCGTAACGTAATTAAACATAAACTGCTCATTTTAATAGTTCGTGAAAAAAGTTCACCTTGTTTTAAACGCCTTCTAACCACGATGATGACTTTTTTATTCCTGCGAGGATAACGGACCTTTATTAGCTGATGATGTTCCGTTCTCTCGACAAGGGATCAAATTCTCCTCCAGTTCCCGCATACGACTTTGTGAGGATAAATTGCCAGGAGCGGTTTGCTGGGTGTTGGCTGCTGCAAATTTCGCCGCTTGACTTCTAGGAGGGGCGCTACCTCATTCACCTACCTTCGATCGAGGCATCTACCTTCGATTTGCCTCTTGCCTTATTTTTCCGGGATAGAAACTACGTCATAAACGAAGGCTGCGGTGAGTCATTGAAAAGCAAAAGAAGAAATTTAACATTACGATACGGTTCATTGGCACGATCTCCTGGGGAAAAAGTTCGCGCAAAAGAATCAGGTGTTGGTGAAATAAAAAAGTATACTTTTCCCGACCAATTCAATGAGAACATAAATACCTGATCTGAAAAACTGGCAGAGAAAGTGGGGATGTCCAGAACTAGCTTTCCCTATTGTCACGTACATCGTTTTCCCATCATGTTAGACGAAGCGACAACCCGTCCCGCCCTTGTTAGTGGCCGTCGGGGCCGATCGCCAGCAGGGCGGCCGCCCTCCCCCGCCGCGCCGCAGTGGCTCATTAGCGCAGCCGGCGGCGCGCGCCTCGACCTGCCCCGCGCCCGAGACAAGCGGAGCAGAGCAATGCAACTCATGGGAGGGGGTGGCGGAAGAGGGAAGGGGTTAAGGGTGTTGGAAAGGAGATTCACGTGTTGGGGAAGAGAGTGGGGAAAGGAGGGAGGAAGGGGGAGGGAAGAGAGGAGTGAGAAGAGGGTTAAGAAGGGTGTGAGCAAGAGAGTGGTGGGGAAAGAAGGCGTGAGGAATGGAGGGATGGGGCACGGCGGGGGTGGAGAATGGAGGGGGTGGGGAATGGAGGGGTGGGGAATGGAGGGGTGGGGAATGGAGGGGTGGGGAATGGAGGGGTGGGGAATGAAGGGGCAGAGAAAAGAGGAGTGAGAAGGGAACCGTGGGAAGGCAGAGGATGCTGTGGGGAGAGAAGAGATGGAACGGGGGCGGGGCAAGGGGAGGGACGGGCAGGGTGGGGGTGTGTGACGGAGGGAGCTGAGGGTGGGGAAGGTGCGATGGAAGAGAGGGGAGTAAAGCGAAGAGGGGGGAAGTGAATCGCCGCCCGCCCGCTCGAAGGACCGCTTGGGCGCTCCAAAGGCTGCGGAAGTCACTTCGTGCACTTGTCGCCAACGGAAAAGAAGGCGCGCGCATAAGTTTTGGTATGAAAATGTCAATACAATCGTCAATATGGTTCTTCGTTTTCAAATTTCAAGTCTACTTATATTAGTTAATGGTAATAAATATATTCACACACAAATAAATACATTCTGTGGAAACTACGACATTAGTATAGTTGGCCAAGTACGCACGAGAAATTACGCTGGCACCAATTAGTACTCTACTAGAGTATTTTTAATCTATTAATAGATATTCTATGAAATAATTAAAAGTCACAAATGTGCCCACATTAGCGTAACAAAGTTCACTGCACAATAAGTACATCAATTTTAAAATCTGTCACTAGTGCCGTTTTCAACTTAAAATATTAAACTAAATTGACAACACAAAAATACAATGATCCATAAATAAAGAAAAATTAACATTTTAATAAATTCAAAAGACAATACTGCGATGAAATGTAATAGAAAATTGTGTCATAAAATTATATTTACCAACCGAGAAGGAGAGGAGGTTTACAATATTTCTACCTCACAAAAGTCCCTTTATGGTCGAGACGCATTCAGTATACATTTCGATTTTTTTCATATGGTGTCTGAAGGTAATGCACGAAAAAGGAAGAGGGAAGGGAGACTCCAATAGGGGGCTACAACGTCACTACAACTCCCCGTTTTACGGCTTCCTCTTGCAGTCTGCCTTCCTTATCTCTTTTACGTGCGTAACATTGAGACACCACGTTAAAAAAGTTGAAGTATACTTCGACACACTCACCTTAGACTTAAGTTTACTTCTTTGACAATTCACTTCATAAAGTAGCCCATTCGTCATCAGAGAGATATGAAACTGAAACAAAAGAAAGAGAAATTGACATCTCGTATTTGCGAATGAGGTACATGTATATTAGTTCAAATGGAAAAGAATACATAGTAGTGTGTTCTTCATAATTCTAACAAAAAATAATCGCTACACTAATTTCATCTCCAAAGCATGGATTTAATTAGGAAGTGTTTTGGTAACTTTACAATTTTGTCCTCCCTGTATATCCGAGAAATTTTGTGCGCAGTTATAAGACTCGAAGAGCTGCGCAAGACGCGAAGAGAGCCAGAGGCCACATTTGCAAATGGCGCATGCACTCTAGTTCTGACAGCCGGTTGGCGATGTCGGGCTCGACTGCACGACAGCGCGTGATACACGACTTTTTAACATGCAGTTAATTCTGATAATTCACAATTTAGTGTTTCGTTGTTCGATATTTTTTCCTTTCGCAATACTTAGTATTATTCTCAGCGCGTCGACTATTACACAGCATAGCCTTATGGTCGTTATAGAAGAAGATGAATCCTCAAGAACTTTCCGAGCAATAACAAACCATTTCTAAGCAAATTAACCAAAGAAACATTTATTCGTCTAAATGAGAAGAAGACTATTTTTAACCTAAAATGACACAGTCTGTTTATTTAATGGAGGTGGTGCAGTAGTAAGTGCAACATATGTATCAGCTCCCGGTTCACCTTTAATAATTTTAAACATGGCGATTTCAATATCAAGGTGACCTGAGTGTGTCGCAAAAATTGGTCACAATCTAATTAATTACGAAACTAGTTCAATAAAATAACATAAATTATCAAACAATTGTTGGGAGCACGGTATTTGTATTTACTCTTAACAAGCAAAACATGAACATTACAGAAATTAAACGAAACTTTACACTAAATTATTAAACATTGCTGAACAACACTAATAAATAATGTAAATGGAATGTGCAATTGGAAATATTCACAAAAGAGAACTCAGGACTTGTTTCATTTGAAGGGACTGTTCTTTCATTTGAAGGCGCAGGCTTAGAAGATTTCTCTGTATCAGACACCTCTCCACCGCATTCATTTTCCTGGCGATTCGAAAGTTGTTTCTTACTGGCTTCTCATTGTAATGTGTTACAACACGTAATCTTCAGCAACTTGATCAACAATTTTCTTGGACAATGAATCCATTTCCATACGGTGACAGAAATGAAGGTATCTTTCCAGTCCCCCTAGACGGAATAAGCACTAAGTTCTCGACTGACCTCCGATATTTTATTGTAGACCGTGTTAGTGTATGTTTAAAGTGATAGGAGAGGTCACAGATGAGGAATAGAAGATCGCGCGCGGTCCGAGACTCTATTTTTAAATTTTGAACTGGTATTTTCCAGGTATTGATTCGAAAAACTTGGAACATTACCGATCAGAGCAGGTGGCTTCTACAATTCTCCAGACGGGGTTGAATTCGACCTTAGAATCAAGCGCGTGTCAAACATTCGCCACCGTCGGGGTCTAGAACCCGAGCGCCTTCATGTTACAAAGGCGACAGTTGTTTTACTGAGCCATCTCAGCCGGTTCGGAGGCAGTCCAGCACAGGGTGCTTGTCCGAGGACCACAGAGGGCAGGACTCAGCCCGACAAGGCGGCTGCCAACCACTTGACGGCGTCGAGTGCGAGCCGCCCTGGGCGACAAGGGGCCCCTTTGGAGGCCGGACCCATCACCTTCCCTCATTACTCAGATGCGAAGGTACTTCACCGGAGGAACGCGAACCACTTACCGCCCGTGTTCAGGACCATGCAAACGAGACAATCTACCTACACACACTACCACAAACTCTGCCCGCAAAATGTGAGGTCGGAGATTTAAAACGCTGTGAACAAAAAAAACGAATAAGCATTATTGCTGGAGCAGCTCCACATAATAGAGGTCTTTATGGTTTTTCACAAGTGAAGTAATGTTTGTGTTCTTAAATATCCTGGGGTCGTTTCACGCTAAGCGCCGTTAGCAGGAGAAACAAGTATCTGCCTGACAGATTGCTAGACTGCGTGAATGACGTATGGGTAAGCCTTGTGTGGATGCATCTGCATTTTTGGGGCAAGACAGTTTACAGTTTACGCCGGATATTATGAACTGTTGCCAAACAGTTAAGTTGCGTTTATGCAGTGGGTAGCATATCGAGCAAGATTACAAACATAACTTTATGATTTGATGAACCAAATTTCTTTTAAATAGATCGATAGATATTCCCGTAGGTTGTTTTATTCAACCTAAGAGTATAACACTTTAATTTACGTACTACATTTAACTGAGGTATATTTATATATTAATACAACTAAACTTAAAATTATTGTAAAATAATAACAATACCAACAACTACATGCTTATGGCTACTCCATACATTTATTTTAACATATTAACTATATATATTTGACAAATGTTTTGAGAGATTTAGTATGGCTTCCCTTTTGGTTATGGGGAATCTGCGCATGTGCGCATTTGCCAAAACGCCGAAATCGTACGTCAAAAGGAAACGTGTGAATCGGGACCACTCGACGCTAAATATCTTAATTTTCAGAGATTGTCTCACAGAAAATGTCTTGCTTTTCGATACTTCCTTTATTTGTTCCAGAGGAACATACCACTTTGCTCGTTTTTACAAGTGTTCATTCGTGACGCTTTTTTGACACACACGGAGCATTGCTGCTCTGGGCAATTTGCCAGTTCTGACATACTTATAATAGTGGAGTCTTTCGAACACAGCAGACAAGAGTGATTGAATAGCTTATTGTCGAACATATTAATCGTGTAAATGCCATTGTAGGCACCAACCAACACTCTGTCGCTGTGTCCTTCAGGGCTGAAATGCCGCTGATGACAAAGCATTGATTTCCTGGGCTGATGAATTCGACGCCAGAATGGCCAAACATAGGCCAACCGAACAATAACTCTCCCGGACAGGCGAGATCTAAATTATCGCTCCGATCACTAAACTTTACGAGTTCAATCACTCCTTTTGCACTCATGAATTTGCTGCTGTCCTCAAAACTCCGGACTTGTCCTAAGCGGGGTGACTGACTGACTGAAGAGTCTGTTGGGGTGAATGATAATAAAATCGTGAAATAAAATTGCAAATGCTTCGAAAATTCTCAGAAACAGGAATATTTTACTCATTTTAAAGAAAAATAAATCATACCAAAGAGGTTAAAATGTTTAGAATGATAACATGAAAGTGTAGAATAATCTTGATTAGGGTCCCTAGAGACGGTTAGGACGGTTACTTCAAATTATTCGCTGAAAACTCCAAACACATTTTTAGAATGTACAAATATTAAAAAATTACATAATGTAAACACTGTCCTCAAACATAAACGTAAACACTGTATTCAACTTGTCAATTTTGGGTACACTTCTGAAGAAAATTAAAGGCAAAAACAGAGGTTGTGATTCTAACATTACCTCGCTGAAATTCATTACACTTGACCGGAAGACTATTATTTCAACGTGTCTACAGCCACGCGCTGCCATCGATGTAATTTACGAGGACGGTCGACGGTATAAAGGGAGCCGTGTGCTCGGGGAGGGAGGTGCTTGCACAATTGGTACTGTCGGGGCAGGTCGTTGTCACGCCACCCGAACGACGTGGCAGGGACTAATATAGGAGATGCGCGGTCGCGGTCGGAGGTGAGCAAGCGACGGCAGACGCTGCGTCTGGCGCAACAGCTGAATCCAGTTGCCATCTGTGTAAATGAGACGTTGAATGTGAAGTCAGTCACCTTGAAGAGGTCATTATAAAGCAGTGTTGTCAAGGTCGATGCGAACGGGAGTTCGTGGAACGAGTGACACAACGCAATCGCCCATCTACGCAGGTCATCACCCCGCCACCAGACACAACGCCATCCCTATTGTAAAACGGCGGGGTTACTAATAGTTCCCTTTCCCGACGGTGGCGGCGCAGAGAAGGTCGTGGCATGGCACTTTGCCACAACGCGTGCCACTGCCACCAGTAGCCGACCTTGTCACCACTGTTATAAAGATTCATTGTTCATTGCCAAGCGTTTGTGAGAAATGGATTCAGGAGGTCTGAAGAAACTACGCCCCCTAAATCCCACATGTGTGTACTTAATTAAAAAGCTCAGTAGAACAAGGAACTATCTCACATTGTCATAGTTCTCAGATAATGAGATTTTTACCTCAAATTTCCTTAAATAACTTAGTGCATTTTTGAACTTTTAAACACAGTAAAACTTGCATGTAAGTTCACACTGGATTTAAATAACATATTATACTAAAAGAACAATATTTGAAGTTCTGTGTAATGCTATTAACTAGATTTCACAAAAAAATGTGGGGATAGCTCCTTGTTCTACTGAGCCTTTAAATTTATTAAAAAAAATAACTATATATATATATATATATATATATATATATATATATATATATATATTGAATTCTAAAGGAGAATTATAATCATGAATACCAGGTGTTTTTCTTAATATTAAAATAATTAATATTTGTAGGTGGAAAAACGTATTGAATGCTTTCTCCTCAGAAATACGTACTTCATATCTTCTTACCTGAAAATGACACTCTGGAAAAATTGATTCACTACGAGAGTGTGACACACACTCTCGGTAAGTTATATCTCACTTGTGAGACCATCAGGTGTTTGGTATTGCTCTCCCGTAGAAAAAAATCGCACTCTTTATTTCAATTACCTGATAGTTCAAGTCTCAAAAGTAAGACAACTCTGATGGCTGTGGGTTTTCAGGGATGGTAATTAGAAATTAATGGCAATTTATAAAGGAAGCAAAAACACATTGGTTCTTGATTATTCCCTTATCTTAGGTATTTGGTACATCAAATTTTCTATTTATGGCCTATTATTTTTAAGTTCTTTTGCGTTTCGTAACAACGTTGTGTTTGTTACAGTCACCTACTGGCGAGGAACGTTTTTGGGAGTAATTATTCTTTAATTTTCAGTCAGACATCGTCAGTCGTGGTTAATCGTTGCCTTTTATCCCTTCGTTCAGGGGCTCGGCACCATTAGATCCCTGAGTTCCTAGATGATCACCCCAACACGAACCCGCGACGTCTCGAATTCGCTTAACCTCCGTGACGTCACGGAACAGAGTTAAGGAATTCGGCTAGCAACGCCCGGATGTTCCAGAACATAACAGAAAACAAAGAACTAATTAAAAGTGAACTAAAACCATAACACGATCAAGGTTAAAATTAAGAAAATAGAGAGTGGGGAAATGTAATTCAACTCGCATTTAAACTCCTCCAAGTAGCCAATCCTTGTTAAAAGTTACATTGGGGCATAGACAGGTATGTACTAGCGTAATCCAATTTAGACTTTTAACTGATCCTTTTGCCATCTGTTGCGTCTTTTCACAACCTTTTCGGATAGTGAAAAATACCTCTTTGTTTAGTTAGTTTTGTGCGAGATTATATACATGGCAGGAATCTTTGTTTTGCAGCGATTCTCTTTAGACATATTCGAGATCAATATATGTTTTATGTACCGAGAGCAACCCGGATAGGTTTTTCCGGGAGATCTGAACATTCTGCTACGTTTATAACAATATCTTTGCGCTGTGAACCAATCGCAACATCATGCTGTGTCTCATTCTTCCCTCACATACAGTAAAGAGAGTCCGACCAAAAAGCTTATGTGCTTTTGGCTTGAAAGGGCCCATGTTCACTGATAATCTGTCACTGGCGGTTGAGGGTCGAAATTGTTTGATCTCTAGCCTAAATTTGACATCCGGAAGCAACATGAAAATATCTCTGTGTTAAGAAGTACAGAAGGTTGTCGGAGTGTGACAAAAAGTGGCAGAAGACGTTCAAAAAGTGACAGAGAATCGAGGGGCTAACAGAGGCATTGAATGCCGTGAATCTGTGTAAAGCTTTGGTTTGAATTCAGAACCGTACAACGCTTTGCAGAGGCCCGTTTTGTCGCTCGTTTGAATAAAAACATTTGCGTGACACCACATCATATTGTTTCAAATCCACTAATCAAATGCGCTCAATGCTTTATGAAGCAATTTTCCTAATTACCTATTTACATAGGGCCAGAGGCGTTGGTCCATTCATTAGTCATCCTATTTGCCACGCGAATTTCCATTAGTGTGGCGGCCGCACAGCGGAGCTAGACCCGTCTGCGGAAGGAGCGAGCCGGGGGGAGGGGCTTGGTTAGCAACGCCCCCTGAAATACCATGCAAGAAGTAATAGCAAAAAGATCCCATGAACACACAATTTTAAAACGCTTGCATAAACTGGGGGAAAAGTTGTTTCATGTTTTCAGAGGAAAAAGTATTAACCAAAACACAAACTTCGGTTCCAGCAATAAAATATTTTGTGGAAAAATTAGCCATTTTGAACAAAACATTTTTTTATATTCAACAATTTAATTACGGTCATTGGAAGACATTGGTACGATATTCTTCTTTTATTTGCACTTTTTACATTTATATTGTGACGAAGGAAAATAATCTGAAAATAAAGAATAGAGCGGAAGATCCTTCAAAAACACTTCGAGTGTACTCCCCAAAATATATTGAGAGAACATGTAATAGCGATGATAAGATTTCGAAAATTTTTACTTTTATTCACTTGTGATGATCTCCTACAAGAGTTTGGTATTTGATTACTTTTCTCAAGAATGTTTTAGAAAATCATTAATGATATCCGACATGTTTGACACTATAAAACAATAAGTTTATTTGATTTACAACGTAAGTTTACATTATATGTCACTGTAAGTTCTTTAGGTCCGACTTTTCGATGTCAGCCAAAGGGAGCGAACAGATGTGTTTCAATATTGAGTCAAAATCTTCATGTTGCAACGGAACTGTTTACAGAAATATCCCTTGGAAGGCTCTTATCTTATTGTTCCAGGAACCTACCCCTGCGTGTTTTCGTTCCGAGAATCTGAAGAGCGCTCCCATACGCGTCGATGTGAAGGGCGGGTCACAGGGGAGGGGTGAAGGAGGAGGGGCAGGCGTAAAAAAACCATACATCGGTGTATCGAACGCAGAGCCACGCCGAGCAAGGACGGGACTGGGTTTCGGCGAAGAAGGAACGAGGTAGGGACGGGCAAGCGGAGCGGGGCGGGCGGTGCGAGCGGGCGGGGCGAGCGGGCGGGCGAGCGGGCGGGGCGGGCAGGGCGAGCGGGGCGGGTGGGTTGGGCGGGGTGGGCGGGGCGGGCGGGGCGGGCGGGGCGGGCGGGGCGGGGCGGGGCGGGCGGGGCGGGCGGGCGGGCGGGGGCGGGCGGGGCGGGCGGGGCGGGCGGGGCGGGCGGGGCGGGCGGGGCGGGCGGGGCGGGGCGGGGCGGGCGGGGCGGGCGGGGCGGCGGGGCGGGCGGGGCGGGCGGGGCGGGCGGGGCGGGCGGGGCGGGCGGGCGGCGGGCGGGGCGGGCGGGGGCGGGGCGGGCGGGGCGGGCGGGGCGGGCGGGGGCGGGGCGGGCGGGGCGGGCGGGGCGGGCGGGGCGGGCGGGGCGGGCGGGGCGGGGCGGGGCGGGCGGGGCGGGCGGGGCGGGCGGGGCGGGCGGGGGCGGAGCGGACGGGGCGAGCGGACCGGGGCGGGCGGGGCGGGCGGGGAGGACGGGGCGGGCGGGGCGGGCGGACGGGGCGAGCGGACGGGGCGAGCGGACGGGGCGAGCGGGCGGGGCGGAGCGATTGGCGGGGGCGGGGCGAGTGGGCGGGGCGGGGCGAGTGGGCGGGCCGGGCGGGGCGGGCCGGGCGGGGCGGGGCGTGAGCGGGCCCGGCCGGGCGGGGCGGGGCGGAGCGGGGCAGGGCGAGCGGGCGGGCGGGGCGGGGTGGGGTCGAAGCGAGGGGGGCGGGGAGGGCTGGCGAGTCAGGGCGGGGAGGGCGGGTGAGTCAGGACGGGGAGGGTGGGCGAGGCGGGGCGGGGAGGGCGGGGCGGAGCGGAGGCATGGAACAAACGGGGTGGCGATGGAATTGGTGAAGTGGAGTGAGGAGAATGCATTGCGGCGAGGCGTGGCGGGGCGGAGCGGGGTGTGGGAGAATGAGACGGGGAGGGATGGGGCGGTGAGTTGGCGGGGAGTGGGGGAATCGGTGATGAGTGAGGGTGTGTGGGGTGATCTAAGGACGGGGACAGGGGAGAGCAGTGCAAGGCGAAGACGAAGAGAGCACAGAGCAGGGACGAGTGTGGTGGATTGGAGTCGGAGGATGGGGAAGGCTTCAGTTCCGGATCCACAGAGCCGCGGGGAATAAGACGACACGTGGGCAAACTCCCTTGACGACTTAAGATGTCACAACGAGAACACCTTAAAACATCTAATGCAGTTAGAGTATGTAACCATGACCCATAAGTCACGATGATAATTCTAAAAATGATCCCGTTACGATTACTCAGAATTGAAGTCGACATGAATTACAAAAGTCAAAGGTAAAGTGTCATAAATTATGAAAGAAATGTAATGAACGTTTCTCAATTTTCAAACGTGTGTTGAGAGAAACGATACATACTGCGATAAGAAACATAAAATTACTTGCGAAAACGAATGAATCTTGCATGTAGCATGGCGGAAATAATTTCAGGCGATAATTTTTCGCGTGCGTGTATGTATCAGGGCGAGGAGTGACGACCAAAGCAAATCCGAGATAGTGAAAAAAGTGCAAAAACTCGCTCCCACAAAGGGCGGCAAACGAGGGGGCCGGAATGAAATCTGAAGGGCGCGATCGGCGAGGGCAGCGGCTGAAGGGCCAAGGGCGAGGGCTGAGGGCCGACGGTGAAGGGCCAAGCGCCGGCGACAGCCACTCGTGATCGGCCTCAATTTGTCACGGGGGCTCTATCAGAGCAGCGGCGCAGAAAAATGACGGCCAGGGCGCGCCGCCGCCGCCACTCCAGGCGCTCGCTGCCCCGCCAAAGAGGAGCGAGGTCACTGGGACCGCATTTCTTGCTTATTTGCAGTAATGCGAAGGAAATGAATAAAGAAGTACAACAACGTTAATGCTCGAAGTATACAAACGCACGACTACGAAACGTTAACTCTCACAAGAACAAGTTGATGAAGATGGTATAATACATATTTTATATGTAGGTATGTTTCCTTCACGAACTTTAATCGTTTTTTTTTGGATGATAAATAAAGAGGTAGGTAAACAGTTGACAATAAAGTCGTTTAAGTAATCTTGAAATAAAAGGCAGGAGATGTAATAGACGATTGAATTGTATGTATACCCGGGCGCGTCAATGACTGTGGTAATTAGTCCCGTAAGTGTAATGCGTGATGTATCTTCAGAGGTAGCGGCTTTTCTCTCAGCAGGAACGTAAGATCCGGCGCTGACGCATACGTCGAGGAGATGAGTCGTGACGATCATGTGACGGGAGAGAAGGCAGAAGGATAAGGAAAGAAAGAACGCACGCGGTCCATAGCCCGTTTGTTGAGGAAGAATGACATTCGCAAGGGTATATT